>JAECUM010019297.1:0-27116 GCA_016617855.1 Megalonaias nervosa | reverse complement strand
ACAAAAAGAATAAAACCATTATCAAGTGTAAAGAAGAAATAATAATTTAATTACTCGAAATAGAAGTAAACGACGTTGTTACTTCCCCTTAGCTACGATTTCTCACCTATAGAGGATGCCAACCGGAAATGATGTTCATTTATCCCTACAGACTAAGTACATGCTTCTTGTTGTTGGAAAATGACCCCAGATCTAGGTATCGTATAGGTCTTGATAAAATTTTTGGTTGATTACTGCAGCAGGGAGGGTGAACGACCAGCGTTGAGTGACCAGGACGTAAACAGACATGCATAAAAAATAAAAACGTGTGTCAATGATGATGTAACAAAATGAGCTAACCCAATTAGAGAAACTCTCGGTCAGTTAGAGGCTTTGGTTTAGCGTTATCGACCTTGAGATTTCATTTTCGTAGGAAGCTTTATTTTTCATAAATAATGTCTCCAGCAAATGGTCTGTTCACCCGCCCTGCTGCTCCTCAGACTCATCCTAATGTATGTACACACACACACACACACACACATACATACACACACACACACACACATATATATATATATATATATATATATATATATATATATATATATATATATATATATATATATATATATAAAGAGAGAGAGATGCTTTCACTTACTATTTTATGGATGGGTAGACAGGTAAACAGGTAGAAAGATCGATCTATTTATGTAAAAGATGCATGTCCTCTTTCCATCAAATAATGGAAAATTTAGATTGAAAGGAACAGTACCGCATACATTTTCAAAGTTTGTACATTGCTTTCTTATAAGTTCTTAGATTGACAATGTCGAAATGTTGAATTTAACCTTGTGTTCGATCTAAAAAGACTGAAAATCGAGTTCAAACTTTGACATACGTAGAGCTTTCCTCGTCTGAAACTGAGCTTATCGACATGTTATATTGTCACGTTACAAATCAAACTGATTGTCTACGGAGCAAACGGATGGATGTTTATGCTATCACATTAATTTATGTGATAAATAAAAGAGTATCTGCTGATGTCGTCCATGGCATGAAATAGTTTAATAAATCGTGATGCATTCTCCTCGAACTAAACATTTGTAAATTTTCTCTTGTAATTGAATCTGTGTGTGTGCGTGTATGTGTGTGTGGGTCATCTCAAAGTGTGTCTATTTGAGAGTTTACGGTATCAGTCCCCCCCCCCTCTCTCTCTCTCTCTCTCTCTCTCTCTCTCTCTCTCTCTCTCTCTCTCGTAAAGGATGACCTAAATACATGTTTATAATATCGTAAACACATACTAATCGACTGTCAGCTAAAGCCGGCAACAAGAAAATCGCAATTTCTTTCCTTCAGATGATACTTTGGAAAATTACATAAAATATTATATATATTATCAATCTGAACATCATCCGTTGCAAGATGCAAACATGAATACAAACAATCATTTTCCTATTTTCAAGAACACACTTTTAGAGTATTTTGTAAACAGAAACTAAATCCTTTCATTAAATGCACTATAGGTCAAGTATTAATCTGGTGAAGGTAGAAATATACATAAAACTCATCATCATCACAATTAAACTTCTCTCAGTTTTCGCTAAATTCAAAATGAGTCAAAACTGGCCAAAGGGTTGCGGATTCTATCAAATGAGAATTACTGCCAGCCATGTTCGCTTGAATACTTCAGTTAAACAGTGGTTCGAAAAGTCATTAATGTGTGTCACAAATGAATAAAGAATCTAAACTAAAAGAAATTCATTAAGTATGAATGCCCAGCTCAACGCATCTGCAGTACACGCAATGCACAACGAAACCATATCGAGTAAAGCAACTGAATTGAAGTTTAACAGTAACAGGCTTCTGAAGTAAACAATATTAATGACATTATAAACAGTCTGGGATTTTGTAGTCATTCACTGCAGTCATTCACCAATTTGAAGGTCAAAACTATGCAGGTTAATTTCGAGTAACGATAGCTTTATTCTTTATATCGAATGTATATACATTCCTCCATCACTAATTTATGTACAATTATCACTGTGATTTTAATTTCCTGCACATATCAAATTGAAATCATGCTATAATCTAGCATTTGTCGTTAATTGTTTTGAGAATCCCTTCTTTCTCCCTTATGAACTTCAAATCATTTTCCATAGGTTGTAGCTGTTGTATTTTCTTCTATGTATTCTTTCTTCATCTCCTTCATGAAACTAATCCAATCTCTACAGAAGGTTTTACCACAAAACACATTTCTTCATCTTGGATGTAGGTCATCTTCACGATAATGTTTACATGAAATCATCAGCTTTCACGGAAACAGCAGCAGTTGTTCGAATATGTATACCTTATTCCTGTTTGCTATCTATAAACTTTAAAAACGTCGCCGCCGCTTTTAAAAATCTGAAAGTTTGACTTCAGTTATCTACGTATGCCCAAAGTTTTGACAGTACTTTATAGGTCAGAAAATTCAGTTTTTACAAGGACAAAAATTTTTGAAATTTCTTGGAATCTTGTATTTTTTCATATTATGCAATTATGCTCCATTAACTTATTACAAAATGTTAAACAGATATATCCAAGACAATCTTGGAAATGCCAAGCTTCATCCACAGAACTCTGGTTTACTGGGAGATGTTGCGTTAATCCTGCCTCAACTGCTCAATTATCTCAAATTTATAGTAATGCCATGTCGTAGAGATCTCTAAAACTAACTGAAACGATCTGACTATTGCAGAGGCCATCGACATACTGATTCGATCGCTATTTGGTATATATATATATATATATATATATATATATATATATATATATATATATATATATATATATATATATATATATAACACTTCTTTCAGTATATATTCATTTCCTGAGAATGTTGTCACTTGATTATGATATTGTAACCAACCGCCATGATTTATAATAGTTTAATTGTAATAACAGATATGATAACCTTAAGTGAGCAGAACGTGTAATAAGGTGAACATGGCTGACTCATTGTAGGACGGCATCATGGGCACTATGATGAAGCTTTAGCTTTATTGCATTGAATATCCTTCGTAGATCTTATAAATTTGATTGAATAAAATCGAGTAATCCAGTCGGACCCGATATTCGCGTGATGTGCAGTTCAGTAAAAATTTGTTCGTACCTGTCTTCGTGGGTATGCATAAAAAAAATGAACGCATAGAACCACTATTTCACTGAAACATTTGCAGTTCAGTATGGTTTCTGAAAATAGTAGTAGGTCGCAAGTGTAAGCACTGTGACCTGATACATGGAGGTTAATATGCATACGTTATAAAAGCGTTAGAGTAAACATGATATACAAACAATATTGCAGCCGAGTCGTGTCTTCAGCAGCTGAGTGGTTGGCGTGCTGGGCTACAATAAGTGAACCATGCCCTCAACCCATACCTTCCAGCCCGAACAGACATCGGCGCTGTCACCGTGTGCAGGTGGGCAAGGCGCTTTCGTCTCATAGTTTCTGCATTGAATTGCCTTTCATGTACTGATGTGCTTTTGAGCAACAATAAAATGGTTCAGAAACAGTTAAATAGTCATTATGATATAAAGTTCTAAGATATGAATATTAAACATCTCTCTCTCTCTCTGAAACACACACACACACACACTCTCTGTCTGTCTGTCTGTCTGTCTGTCTCTCTGTCTCTGTCTCTCTCTCTCTCTCTCTCTCTCTCTCTCTCAGCAGCAGGGAGGGCGAATCCTACAACTTCTTCAATTAGAGATTAAGCTCAAAACTAAAGTTTCCTACAAAAAGCGAAAATACAAACGTCAATAACGTCAAAACGGAAATCTCTAACCGACCCGAAACTTTCCGATCAGGTTAGCTTATTTTTGTTACTTTATTTTTTGGCATTCATGATTTTGATTTTATGGCGTTTTTGTTTACTCACGCGCTCACTCATTCGTGTTTCTCAGTCAAAAATGTTATCGAGACCTACACGATATCGCGACCGAGGATCATGTAAATTTATCGTGATAAATCCATGTGGGGTGGCTTGCGCTTTTGAGAAGAAGTTTTGAATTTAATCATATCCATTATCCATATCTCCTGAACACCAAGTCTGATGAATGTTTCGCAGAGTATGTGTATCGACTCCATTGAACACAACTAAAATATTGCACATATCTCTGATCACTTTAGGTATTTGTATAAATCGCTGAGTAACATAAATCACGTCTGTATTTTTGCGTCTGCCTCGGGAAAATATTTGAGCTATATTTGATTGTTTGTCCAGCATCACATCGTCATATACTACGAGATTATTAATACGTCCATCGAGATCATCCACGGATGGAGCTTCATCAATATCGGTGATAAAATCAATAATATCATTATCATCATCTTCATTCAACGACTTTGCTTCTTCATTAAAATCTTTAAGCACATCGTAGCATCGATGATCATCTACGGATGGTGCCACCAAATACAACTTATCCTACTTTAACCATCTCATTATCAGATTAAGCAATAACTGCGTCTTACCAGACCCAGATGGACCTATTATAATTGCTCGGATAGAATTTGGTTGCGCTGCATGATGCTTGATTGGCTCTTGCTTTCGTGTCGCTGAGAAATCAATGACATCCATGTTGTACAAATATAATAAATAATATGAATTTATATTGCGCTCGATGCAGAGCATCCACCCCCACCAGTGGATTAACAACAACAACAACAAAAAAATAAAAAGCTTGCGCTTACAGGCAAGTGTGTAAAATGTGGTACAAGCAAATACACATTTATTTCGTCTCGCCTGACGTATGTCAGCGGTGGTGATATCGCTGCTTCACTGGGAAAATTACCAGGGACTTCATGGGCTAACTACCCAGGAGAACAACATCTTCCTGGATATAATTATTGTGGTCCTGGAACCAGACTTGATATCCGACTTGACGAACGAGATCAACCAAGACCTGGAGAGTATCCAATAAATGCGATTGATCAAGCGTGCCACATTCATGATGTTGCGTATAAAAGTAAAGATTTGCAACAACGACATATTGCAGATGTGAAGTTGATTCACTCGTTAAATTCCATAAAAAATAAATCTCTCAGAGAAAAACTTGCTAGCTTCCTAGAAAAATCTGCTATGAAAGGTAAACTAGTGCTAGGAGCTGGTAATTAATCATAGATAATTATTATAATGGAATCGATTTATTACAGCCCAAGAGGATATTGGAGGGGTAGAGCAGTGATTAGTAAACTTGCTGATGCAGCAGGTGTAGCACGTTCTATTGCTGCGAATTGGTTAGCACGACAGGCAATATGGCAAATTTATCTACCACCACCTAAACAAATTCAGTATGCACATTTTGATGTCGGTACTCCCAATAAAGGTCATCAAGCAGATATTTTGTTTTTACCGCATGATATTATTAAAACACGTAGATGTCAATCACGCACATACAAATACGCGTTAACTGTCGTTGACGTTGCAAGTGGATATAAAGAAGCAGAACCACTATCAACTAAAACAGCATCTGAAGTTGCATCTGCTTTTGAACGAATTTATCAACTTGGTGGTCTACGATGGCCACAGCTACTGCAGGTTGATCCTGGCAAAGAATTTCTTGGTGCAGTATCATCTCTGATGAAAAAAACATAATGTGAAAATCAGACGAGGACATACCGCAATTCATCGCGATCAGGCAATTGTTGAGCGATTTAATAGAACACTTGCTGAGCGATCGTTTGGATATCAATATGCAAAGGATATATCCACTGACCTTAAGTCCGGGGACAAAAGATCTCGTGAATGGGTTGCAAGACTACCAAGTGTGATAGCTGCGTTAAATAATGAAATTACTCGTGCAACTTCTATGAAACCCATTAATGGGATGAAAAAAAAAAAAAAAAAAAAAACATATACCAGTACAGCGACGTGAATCTTTCTCAAAACAACCAGTATTGGGTAATGTAACTGTAAGATATTTATATGAACCTGGTGAACTTGAAGGTGGTAAAAAAAGAGCAACTGATCCTATTTGGAGTGTGACCACACATAAAATTTCCAGCTTGGTAAGATCCACGGGTAGACCTGCAATCTACAGACTAAATTTAACTGCTCCTCAACGTGGATTTGTACGTGAACAATTACAAGTAATTCCTGAAGATACACAATTACCGCCGCGTTCACTTCTGCAAAAGCAGAACTCTAGCACCCCTACGTCGATTACACTCAAGACAGGCCAATATCACATTTTCACGTGTGTGCCCGAGATTACTATTAATTCTATCCACGGTGAATTGTTTTGGATTATTATTCGAATACTGCCATGACATTATTGTGTTACAGCTCGCACAATGATTATTCTGTTGTTGTTTCAGTGTCATGATAAAATCAACATCGAGATCAAAGTCACGTTTATTTTTTTTGTCAGATTGCTGATAACTAGCTAATTTTTTCTTGACAACATCTTTAATGTTTATATCAGTTATTTCCTCGATCATCACGCGATCTATTACAACTCTTTTCAGCTGAGAAATTTTTCTGACTTTCGAAACTGCTAAATTAACTAAATTCAACCATTCGATCCGATCATCGACAATCCAGATATTTGTATCAGAAATAGTTAATCCCTGTTACGAGTGAATCGTTATAGCGTATCCTAGCGTCCACTGAGATTTGTCCATCGTTAATGCGTTCTCAACCTCATTCACATCAACAACAACAATATCATTAAGAACGAGTTTTTGTTTCTCATTCGTTCCTGGAATATCGACCTTAATATTTTGTTTACGTGTATCTGCTGGGAGATAACAAAGCAGCACTGGCAAATCCGAAAATCGTTTCTTGTGTAACAGAAATAATTTCTCCTGGAATGTATCATGAACTATCTTCCGACTTGCGACTATCAAATCAGTAGGCTCAGATTATAATATTTATCCTGATTTAGATTACAATATTTATTCTGATTCAGATTTATTTTTTTGGTTTTTTTCCATTAATTCAGAATTTTTTACTATATCGATTACATCATCGATAATCTTACTACGAAGTTTGTTTAGACAATAATAACACACCATCAATTGTTGTGCAAGGGTTAGTTTTTCTATCTCGGCAATTATTCCATCCATTATATTTATTCGTGTAATTTAATTTGAGAAGAGATCAGTCATGATGACGCTCTTGGAGTTCTACGAACTCACTCGTAAAGATCTTACTATGACGCGCTTGGAGTTCTACGAACTCACGCCCGCACATACAAACTTATTGCCAAAACTGCTTGTCGTAGATCAAGTAAGTGTCCGGCCTGGTCAGTAAGTCTAAAATGTATCCTTGATAATAGTGGATTATGACATCGCAGATAAACCGGATTAACAGGTACTGACACAAATAAAAACCAAGGAGGTACTTCGGGGGTAAATGAATATAGGATATATTCCTGTTGTGCTTGTTTGGATTTTTCAGTATCTACTTGATAACTTCCATCAATAGCATCACACACCAAATTAACTGCGATCATTGATGTGATCGCGACAACACCTGGTGATACATGACGACCTCTACCGTATGGATCATTGTCGTGCTTGAGAATAATCGCTGGAGGGGATATTTTTTTCCATGATTCGAGAACCTTTGGAAATTTTTCATCGAAGATATTACTGACTGATTTTTTTAGTTCAGTACTGTTAAATTCTGGTATTATGAATTTTAGGAATTGTTCTTCTGTAATAGCGTACGTTTTCAGAAAAGTTTCTTTTGCCCGTACAGAAGCATACGCTTTTTCGACGAAAACAATATTCGTATACTCAAGGTCTGATCTAACCTGGTTTAGATGTTGTATCGTTTCAAAGATCTGTTGTTTTATATCATCATTATAGTAAATGATAATACCAGAAAATAAATTTTGCAGATTATCAAATACTAGTTTATGTTTAAATTTAATCATACTGGAATTTTTATTAATAGTTTCTTTATCCAATTCCCATATGCCAGCATCATTACGTTTAATGTCAAGTGTTACCAAGGGATATAATTTACCATCATGTCCAGGAAAATAATCGTCAGTCATCCATGGTATTTTTTGTCGGTATTTTGGAGGCAACATAAATAGTTTCTTGTCTGTGGTAAAATCATCACGTCGAGGTTCTGGTGGTTCCTCATACGTCGGTGGAATGTCTGGCCATCCTAATACAGTTCTGATCGATGACTGATATATATCTACGGCATAATCCGGCGTTCATATTTCTATCGCAGCTGATAATGTTAGCTCATGAACAGTAATAGCGATTTTAGATGCTCACTCTGTGATAGATTTACTCCTGCGTTGGAATTCATCGTTGATCTGTTCGATTTGATAACTACCTGTAGGAATACCAACAACTTGCCAATCGGGGTTTCCATCGGGGTTATTTTTATAAGAAAACACTAACGAATTATTTGCGGGTAACCCACCGAATAATTTTGATCTAATATTTGGCAAGCTGTGATATATTCGCAATTGTGCTAATGCTATTTCTTTGGCTGGAATTGCCGTTGGAAAGATACTGTCGAATCCAGGATTAGTTGGGCTCATTGATATCATCGTAGTTGTTGGTGGTGTTGTATTAGCAACGATTTGTTGGAGGAGTTCTTGTGATGTCATCGTTGATGATATTATTATTATTTTACTTATTTTAAATCAGGATTTAAATTAGGGTAACTCTGTCTTTGTCGGAGACAGCGGGGTTTGGTTTCCAGTTACCAAACCGGAAGAGTCGTGGTAAACCTTAATCATTTCTGCGAATTCGCGATCTGATATTATTCCATCATTCAGCCCTGATGATATCAGCGATGATAATTTGGCGTGTGCGTGTGTTGCCGCTGATAGCAATATTGTATATTCGTGCAATTTATCAGAAGCACAAGTAGATATCTGTTTTGCAATTATATTAAGAATACCTGCAACACCGGTTATAACTGCAACGCTGATTCCTATTACTGGTGGTGTTATGTATGACGCTGACAATGATCCGATCATAGTCGCTGTTCCAGCGACTACGGCAGATGCAGAATATACAGTTATATCAGTAACAACGACACGTCTACGGTATTTTTTAAATTTTTACTGTGTACTCGTCAATGATATTTCTCAGTTGGGTCTGTAACAAACACACTTTCTCGTATCTGTATTTGCTTACAAAATTTAGATCTGACGTCGGTGAAATCATATACTCGATACTAAGTAATTAATTGAGGTGTTTCAGCTACAAATTCCAGACACCACCAGTAAGAAGCTGCGGTTAATTTTTTATCAGATGGTTCCAGTAAAAAAGTTTCTTCGGCATCTTTATTTAATACAAGAGACACAGTTCCAGAAAAAGCATCGGTTGAATGACGCCATAGATACGTAGTGAATATACTAAATTTTGCACCGCTGAACACGGACAGCCTATATACACCAGTGACTTCCGCGGTATTTTTGATAGTGTTATTTTGAGGAGTCCATGTTGATGATCTTGATGCTACTGTGTATACCACGTCTGTGAGGAATTTTAGTCAGATTAGTTTTATTAACAATATTAGGAATTCCAAAGAAATCCACAGCGGTTTTATTAAGTTTCTGAAAGTTTCTACGAGTATTCATAAACATATTTACGTGATCGTCATATTCAGATCGCAACGTAGTTAGTTTGTCATCGATTGTAGTATCTTTATTTTCTACATATTTCTTTGTTGCATCATCTTCATCACCTGTTGGTTCTCTTAAAACAACGAGTTTAATTCCATTTATGTTGAAATCACCTGTCATTGTATCACCGTTGGATCGTAAACGATCAGCAACACTTTTTGTAATTTCATTTCTGATAGTTGCGATTGATACATTTGAGTCTCTGATTCTACCGCCGTCAGTAAATACCGGAATATTATCCGTGGTAGTACCGAGAACTCTACGAATTATGTCGATCCACTTAATATTACCAGTCTTTAAAACACCGTTATTATCCTGAAAAATAACAACTTCATCCCGGTCAACTCCAGAGAGGTTCATAATATCAGCAAGATCATCTCTGGTAGCAAACTTCGATAAATCAATATCATCTTTTTTTTCTTGTCTTTGATAGATGATCTTCCATAAATATCAACCATTAAATGATTAGTGATTATTTAAAACTGAACTCGTGTACGTATGTACAACATTATGAGGTGCATCGGAAGATTTTGAAATAGCATCGAGTACAGCAAGTGATTCACGGCCACATATTGGCGGATCAGTTATTGTCTGTGTTGGTAATATTGAATACCAGATTGGAATATTTTGCACAGCGATTTTATCGCTGTTGACATATTTTAAAATTCCCTTGGTGGTGCCAGGCCATACGAATCGAAATAAATAATTCCACGTGGATCAATCGAGTATGCAACCCAATGAGTACCTGGACCAGAACTTCCATCGAGATTGATGATACCAGTTTCAACATTGTTTGGTTTGTGCGGTAATTGATCACGCATGAAAACACCTCTGAAGTTTTGTATGTTTAATCGCGCAGCAGCATCAAGTAAATCAAACTTTTACATGGGAAGTATCAATGAACTGTCCCGGGAAGTCTTAGACCTTTTCCGTACCATGAATGGGGAGTTCCTGGCAGTCTTAGACACTTTCCTTTTTTTGAAAGTTTTTATTCCGTGACCTGTTGCTTTCTTTAATGCCATTCCAGCGGCGGTTCCAACAGCACCAAGTGCAGCTGCTTTTGCAACAGCTGGAGCTGAAGCTGCTATCAACGCTGGTATAGCTGCGAGAAGTAGAAATATACCACCCGTCTTGGCAATATCGCCAATGGCACTCTCAGAAAGATTAAGTCGTATGCCGGTCTTTGATTGTTTAGCTTTATTGAAGTGCCTGAGCCGACGTTGTGACAATGATAGTTTATTCGGACCACCTGCGATTTGTTCTTTTTTAGTGATATTTTTATTCCACCGTTCTCTTTTGATGCTGATTGTAATTTTTTAATCTGACCAGGAGTCAGCGTAACACTAACATGATGATATGACATTATAATATCATGCCCGATTTAATTGCATGTTTTCTACTGGAGCATCAATGACTCTCATTCGTCCACCAACACCTTCAAGCAACATTGTTTTGTCTGAGAGTATAACAGCGATTGCTCTGTAATCGGCAATAGCTACTCTTGCCACACGAGCTCGAATGTGTATATCAGCTACTGATTGCCTAACTAAATCCAAATGTTGCAGTGAGAAATAATAGATCGGATACAGCGTTGTAAAATCTAGTTGTGATATTTGTAGACCAGAATCAATATTTTGATCACGTCCCATGAATGTCATCAAACGATGATATGCACATGCAACATGATTTTGATCAAAATTTAATAATATATCTTCAGATGGTTCTTGATGTCCATTTATTCTCAGTGAAACTTCAGTAACACCAAGTCGGTCAAATATCATTGTACTCGTGTTTGTGAGTTTACTCGTGCAGCATCTTAGAAAGCAACAAATATATATCTCGGTGCAGAGACACCTTGCTGTGATGCTCTTTGCCATGTGAATAAACCATTAATGTTACTTTGAACATTTTCTGTGGTCATCGTCAACCATGATAATGTTGATTTACCACCTGAGTCCATAAAAGAAAGTAATCGTTGTTCTTCAGGGAGTGATGGAGTCATTGTTGGCATCCACAATGAAAGTTTTGTCAGTATTACTTTACCAGCATCACCGATAGGGCGCCAGATTGCATCATCGTCTGTAGCTTTTCTTACAAGTACAACTGTATGTTTGGCTCCGAAAATGACCCTTCTAACATTTCTGCAAAATCCAAAAATATGTGATAGTGGAATTGCACACGAAAATGTTCTTGTTCCACCTTTCAGCATTGATCGTAGTGATGTAAATCCTAAGTTGTATTCTGGATTAGCACCATGAACCACCGGCCACACATCATCGTCAGTGTTGTCGGCGACGTTTCTTGGTCGTCTCATTATACGATCTGTTGTCAGGGTAGTCGGAAGTATCCTTCACAAACATCATTGACGGACCAGCTGATCTTGAGTAATCGTCGCTGTATCTTGCAAGGCCAAGTCGACATCTTTCTGAATTGATTCAATATTTCTTCCGTCAATCATGTATATGGCACTGTCCAACAACGCCATGATGCCATTATTAACAAAACCAACCCTAACATCAGCTCCATATTCAGTACCATCTGTTCTTAAAATTTCACCTTCTACTTCAATAAATGCTTCAGCGGGTAAGAAATATCTGCTTGTATCCTGAACTTGTAATTCGATTCTTCCACGCTGATCCGGCTGTCGTGCGTCATAAGAATAATACTGATAATCACGTATCCATTCATTTGTGAGAATTGGTGCGTCTATGTCGAGTGCGGGATCAGATACAAGTTTAAATATCTTTATTATATTTGCTATCGTCTTACACGAAGACCACTTCTTGCTATCACACTAGCAGTTATATTTTTTTTCTTCTGATAGGAGAACACCAGCCAACTCTGCTTGTTTTTGATTTGCAGCTTGATTGATTATTTTACTGACATTTGCAACCATAACTTCTGTGCTGAGTAATTTTACTGGCTGAGGTTTTCGTCATATTAATCGAGCTAGTCTATCCTTGATTGCCGAAAATGCTTTACCGGCAACATCGCCAACAGCACCAATACCTTTTTTACGAACAACGTCAATAGCTTTCATCCCCAGTTGCTTCGCAATCGGTATTGCTTTTGGGGCTGTCCTTCTGAATAGACCCTGAACAACATCACCAAGTCCATCTCCGTAGTACGAATTATATGTAGGTTATCGCGAATTTATCACCCTGACCATGATGGGTCCACGGTGAGCATTATGTATAATCATCTTATTTTCTTGTCACTGATCTAATTGTATATCCTTAATCAATCACTGCAGTAATCATCGGCGATTTCATCAATAAGGGACCGATAAACATTATTATCCATGATACCGCCTGTAAATAATCTCTGACAAATATCAGCTGCTTCATTAATGATTTCTGGTTAATTATTACCGGCTCGTTTTCCTCCAGTCAGAATTTCTAGTCTATCCACGTCGGCGAGGACGTTATTGGGGCATGGAGTAATAAGACCACTTCCGTGAGTGACCCAATCGCTCAGACCACTTCCAGTTGTTCCTTTCTTACTTGGTGAACGTGATTAACTCCTTCGTCTTATTTCTTCATATTCCAAATCTTCCTTTCCTTTTTCTCTCCTTGCTCGTTCAGCCTCTTTAAGTTTAGACTTCATTCCTTCTTCTTTTGTTTCTTTTCTTGTCTTACTTGTTCAGTATACTCGCTTACTGCATTGTTAAAAATTTCAAAATCATTAATATCTTCCGCAGATCTGATTTGCGGAATATCAACGGCGACGCGATATACATCCTTAATCCAATAGGCAGGTCTCATATTTTTAACATATTCGGGTTTAACATAATTTTCTCTATTAACACTGCAATATCAAGTAATTGATCTCGATCCCTGATAGCGGCAATACCTTCAGGTGTGAATTTATCTATGATGTTAGTTCTGACTCTTGGCGGAGGTCGTGGCCGATCTTCAGGTGGTTGTTGAGGAGGTTGCACGGATGGTGGTTGAGCTGCTTGAAGACGTCCAACAATATCAATAGGCAATGTCTCAAGAGTTTTTTGTGCTGCTTCAGTTGCTGCAACAATTTTCTTGGTTAGTTCGACAATTTGTTTAAATAACTGTTCTGTACCCTCTGTAAATCCCACCTGAGACTCCTGACGCTCTTGTAATTTTTGTTTGACAGAATCACGGACTGGAAGATATTTTGTAATTGCCTCTAGTCGCTGTCGAGCTAGTTTAGCTGCGTGAGATTCCATTATTAATATAATAATGATTTAATTAAGCCACACCCACACTAGCAGCAGGGAGCGCGACGACAACGAATGAGTGAGCGCGTGAGTAAACAAACACGTCATAAAAAACAAAATCATAAATGCCTAAAAATAAAGTAACAAAAATAAGCTAACCTGATCGGAAAGTTTCGGGTCGGTTAGAGATTTTGGTTTAGACGTTATTGACGTTTGTATTTTCGCTTTTTGTAGGAAACTTTAGTTTTCAGCGTAATGTCTAATTGAAAATTTTGTAGGATCCGCCCTCCCTGCTGCTCTCTCTCTCTCTCTCTCTCTCTCTCTCTCTCTCTCTCTCTCTCTCTCTACAAATAAACACTGAGTATTGAATAAATTTTGAACTTGAGTCGATGCTGCATATCCCCGTGCTTAGTTATCGTCTTTACTCGGTAACGCGTGTTTTGTTCTTTCCTTAAGCTTCCAAAGAAGGAAGCCTCATCAATTGCCGAGGATGGTGGATTGGTGTATCGAAAAAATTTTATGCCCTAGAACATCCTAGAGGTTTCACCACATGAAACGTATCAATCACTGAGCAGCGGGTATTCAGCCAAGGCTCTGAGTGTTCCAACGCTTGTGCCATATTCGACAAGTAAATACAACATACCAGACTTGTGGAGACAAAAAGAATGGTTTTTGATTCATCCATGGGTATAATTTGTAAAACCCACAGATCGTGTACAAATTTCATCGATGTATATGACAGAAAATGTCACTCGTGTTATCCTGACCGAGAAGTAAATTGTCCGTAAAACGCTTTGGCTATGGAAGATCTTACGATTTCATCAAATATACAAGAGTTTGGAAGCTCAAGTGCAAATTGGAAAAGACGACTGCGATCGACATTTTAAAAGAGACTCAGAATTGTGATAGATAAAGGTAGATTACCATGTGGTGGACATTGAAGCATTGAGTCATCTCTATAATTTGAGGAAGTACCAATGCAAAAAGCATGTTGAGCAAGGCAGAAGAATCTCAAGTAGAGCATATAAAATATATCAGTATGTGTGCGCTGTACCCTTGCGCCTGTATATATGTTCAATTTCCAACAGGGCATGCCAAAACTGTCAGAACACATCGACGTGGAGCACATTCGCTATTCCGAAAGCCTGATGAAATGCAAAATCCCTTTTTCCGAAAGACTTGTACCATCATGCGTTTCCTCATTATTGCAACGGACAAATGATATTTTATTTCAGTTATTCGTGTGATGAACTGTGTAAACAACACGAAACCTGACGTCACGATGACTAGCAGAGCGCTTTGAGAAAAAAAAGAAAGAACGAGTGCGGATGTTTTTCATGCTCTAGATCGCGGTTGGCATTTGTTCAAAGTACCTCAGATATGGCACTTTCCTACCACAGAACAGTACCAGCTAGACGGTTCGATTCTTTGATTTTAATTTCGGTATGCGTTAACGAGCTTTTCAAATTTAAGCAATACTCGAGCTTCTATCAAAATTGGTGTCATACCCAAGAATATAAAAACCAGTTCATACAAGGCACTGAATTAGATCACATCGAGCTGAACGAAAGAAGACGAGTATTTTGCCAAAGTCATTGCTCAGTTGTTTGTGGGGAAAACTCCCTAAGCTCTGTATTATGTCCAGGACGAAATGCTCAAGGTACATGCCTATGCATTCAGTTGATCGACTATAAAAGAAAGCTCATCGATCCGATCGAAATCATACGTGAAGATTTCTATCCTGGTAAATTACGAAAAGATCATCGATTTTGTTCAACCCATGATTTATCATTGCTGCTTATGTGACAGCCAGACAGCCAGCATCAGCTTAAAATTTTACTAGATTTTGGAATCTTTAGAGGACCACACATTTTAAGTGCAAATCTATTGCTGCATGTACATCGATCGACCTGGAAGACGAACGTTTACGAGCTTGAAATGACGAAAACCTCCAAGACATTGCAAATTTTGCCAATACAGCATCCTAAGTCTATGGCTACCAGTACCGAAAATAGAAAGGACAACATCGAGCCCAATGCAACGTAAATGGACTAACACTGAACTATCGTTCCAGTGAAGTCGCAATCTTTGACGTGTAGATAGAAGCCTTACTACCAGGTAAATATAAAAGTTTTCACGTTAACGCTCACAAACAATGCAAAATTCTGCATTTATCTGAGTAGCAAATTTTCAGCAAACCGTTGGGGAAAGTGTATTAGATTATCTACGAGAATCGAGCTCGACTTTACCATCACAACACTATGCCGTACTGGTACCCTCGCTCCTCCAGAGCAAACAGAGAGAGAGAGAGAGATTCAAGAAAGAAATGTTATTTTGGGCAGTGACGTTTGCTCAGAAAGATGCATTCGAGACAGAAGCATTATGATATACCCTGCAAAGGTTGCATTAAAACGAATGTGATGATGTGCCCTAAGAGAAGAGTGAAGCTTTATACTGAGACAAAATTGACGTATGGTTTCACTACTAAAAGTGACAAAGGATGTCCTGTGTGTTACACCTTGCCTTGCACACCACAATTTGTGAAACCGATCGCTCCACTACCTTGCTTACATTGTTACGGAGAATAGCTGACGAGAAGATAACACACGTTTCCTGTGACTCTGGCGGGTTATTGTGATTTTGCAAATCAAGGAGAACTGGCCAACATATCTGAAAGTCCTACTCCCAAAAAGTTTATGTTTGTCTGTCGCTTTATATATTGGTATGAAAAAAAAACCCCCATATCTCTCATCTTTCCCTTTTCCTTCGGTTTGTAGCTGTCATTGTGTGATTGTAATGACACGAAAATAGTATCATAGTTTTACCTCCTTTCCCTATAAATTAGTTTGCAGTTGTAGGTATATAACCCCAATACTCTCGAGTCCAAAAAGTTCTAAAAATGTAAATATAAAGACTTACAACAAAACGTTGGAAAGATAAAGCCTTCCAATTAAATACATACATTCCGTGCTTAGAAATGGAAAATTTATTAGATGTTATAAAAGGTTGTTAGTGTGCACGCGTCATTGCGTAAGTGTGTGTTATTATGATCAAATACCCCTAATTCTCCTTCTCTTTTTATCAATTTGTTTGTAAGTATCATTGTGTGATTGCATTCGTGTTATTACAGTGTCTCCTCATTCCCTTCTTAATTTGCATTTGTCATTGAGTAAGTGCGTGTTTTATGAAAAGAAATACCACTATTTCATCCTTTCCTTGTAACTGGAGACACATAACAAAAGGATAAAAACAGGTCATTTTTGATATCTCGTTCACTGTAATCAGATCATTCATTTGAAGAAACTAATATTTAAGTGATTACACAACATCGTGATTATGTTAGCTTGCAATATTATAGGTAAGAATGGAAGAACAACTAAATGAAGGAAGTCAAGAATGCCATCGCATGGAAGAAAGCGTTTAAGAAGTAAGCTAATTATCAGTCTCCATTGGTTGTTATTAAGTTACTGAGTTATGAGGTCGGTTTAGAGAAACTGGGGTAATTTCCTAGGATAAAGGAGCCTGGTGAAGAACACCAGAATCCAGCAACAACTGGAACACAAACATGCTTAGCAAGAGCAACAGGAACTGTTTCATGAATAGTGCAATGGAAAAATCATCAGCAGCAAGAACAGCCACTATGATAAAGAACCTCTGATTCTAAGGATACATGATTGCGAGATGTTGGCAAGTCAACTTCATGTTCATCTGCATTAACCTTGGTGAGGAAACCATTATATGCATAGATGTGTAGCTTATAGAGCCCAGCGTCGGAGGCGCGAACTCTAAATCGCCCTGCACCGTGGTGTTTTTGAATTTTCAGTGCCAGCGATGTCTGTATAATGTTACGACTCTATAGTCCCAAACTTAAGTAACAGAAAAGAAGCAACACCAACAGGTTTTGTTAAACTTAAAGGTCACTGGCCGTATATACTGTACAAACGTGTGATATTTTTATAGTCATAAAAAACTCATTTGTTATGTATGCACACAATAAAAATGTTTAATCAGACTTAAAAATCCGCTTTTTTAAATGAAAAAAAAATAATAGGCAATCTCCGTAAACAATCGGTAGTTTCCACGTGCCCAAAACGGATATAACGTACATTTATCCCTTCAATTCAACCTAGCCATTCAATTGTTTAATTTCCCCACGTAAATGTCTATGTGATACATCTTACGATCGTACTTTTGTACAGCAAATATGGTGCACTGTGTTGCATATGGATGTAACCAAAAGAGTGATGATGGGACAAAAGGGTTCTTTTTTCCGACAGACCCTGTTTACCAGAAAAAAGTGGATTGAAACTGTGGCATCGAATAGGGTGAGGGATGGGAAAGTTGTACCGCCAGATTATAGTCACTTTGGCCCAAGACAATTTGTCCCAACTTGGGTCGAAATTAATACAGTTCGTCCCAACTTGCAAGACAATTCGGCCCAACTCGAAAGACAATTCGGCCGAAATTAATAATAGTTTTAACAAGTTCTTTTTCTTCAAACAAAAGTAGATACTATATATATATATATATATATATATATATATATATATATATATATATATATATATATATATATATATATATATATAAATTAAGTTGGACAAAATGTTTTTGAAAATTTTTATAGGTTGTAAAATATAATAGGTTTTAGGAAAAGTTGAACAAATTTAAACAAACTAAACTATCTTGATATTTTTTAAAAGAAAATAACCATACTTCGTAACGTACATACATATGAGAAAAAACACAAACCGACATATCTTGCTCATTCTAATTAGAATATTTATATACATTTATTTTTTATGCTAAAAAATACATGCATCTGCACAACGACATACTCAATTTAAGTCTTCCGGTCAAATTATCAATATTGATTTATAAAACAATAATACCTAACAGCTTAACAGATAATATTCTACAGAATACGTATACATTTTTCTAAGAGTAGCGACACCATACATGAGATATTATAACAAATATATTTAATTTTAGGTTTCAGGTTGTAACACTGCTGACTCGATTACACATGAGAGAGAGAGAGAGAGAGAGAGAGAGAGAGAGAGAGAGAGAGAGAGAGAATAATGCTGAGCATTTTGTCAGTGTTTTGTTGCTGCAATATGAAGCTCTTACCAGTTAATTTTATTGCTTGTTTCTATTTTTCAAGTTGACGCCGTTGTGTGCGCGCGCAAACTGAAAGCTTGTAATTACTAGTCGATATCTTTCAATCATATTTGCTCCATTATTCCATACAAATAAGAAACGAAATATAAGTTTGTGTTGAATTTGTGCCCCCCCCCCCCATTGCACGGTACAATAACATAGATAAACAAAACACTCATTTGAAAATAAAATGAAAGAAATTAACCTTGCATTGTTATCATTTATTTCTTCTTTTTTCATCATGCGAAATTTATTAAAGAAAAAAATATGTCCACGAACCCCGTATATGTAGTGGACGCCGGCTGGTGTATGCATCCTTACTGTAGTGTGTATCGCTTATATCAGATAACAAAATCGCAAAAGAGACGAGAATATCACCCGATTGCTTGAAGGCACCAGCCATTCACGCATGATAAGGTATAAGGTGCAAAATGACAAAGATTGTATTGTATCCAGGTTAACTATACGACGGTATCTCGCAAATAAAAATCATTATTTGAAAATGCATTCACTGCGAGTGCAAATGATAAGCTTTTTGCATGCATGGGTTGCAAAAGTATTATTAAAGCAAGTTATTGCTGTGTATACTATTTACCCTGTAAACATCAATTATGGTTACATATGGCAAACAAACATAAGCCCGGGTGATGAATAAACACAACTGGCAGCGAGCAATAAACTCCTTGCTTAAACGTACCGACATGATATCAAATACAAATGTTATTTTATTACAAATCAAGCCAACCTCGGAAACTGACTTTGGATTCTTCTAAGTATGCCGATTTTTTTTAATGAAGTCGGCCGACGTAAGGAAGCCAACCTTTGTTCCTTTGGATTATTTTAAGTCTGCCGATTTCGTTTTTCATTTTACAAAATTCGGCCCACACAGAGAAGCCAGCATTGATTCTTTTTTACCTGTATTAACGGGAATTTTGAAAATAAATTGAAACAATGTAACAGTTTTGAATGCGACACAATCTAGTGCGTCGTGCACGCACATCGATATAAGGCTGAACAGTAAATTAGTTTTCAAACGTTTCATCTAAATGTTCCCTATCCATAGTTGATAGTGTTTCATTTTCCAACAACAAGAAGCATGTACTAAGTCTGTAGGGATAAATGAACATCATTTCCGGTTGGCATCCTCTATAGGTGAGAAATCGTAGCTAAGGGGAAGTAACAACGTCGTTTACTTCTATTTCGAGTAATTAAATTATTATTTCTTCTTTACACTTGATAATGGTTTTATTCTTTTTGTGCGTGTATAACTAATTTTAATCATGTAATGCAAATCTGATGTAAAAAGAAAAATGTTGGAGTATGGCCGGTGACCTTTAACAAATAATTTTGTTATTGCATAAATTAAAAATTTGAGAAGAACTTACAGTATAATGAAGCGAATCAAATTTAGTCCTTATAAAAGTCTATGAAAATCCTAAACCAATGAAGAGTTCCTTATAATTTCAATACAAGAAATGTATGGTCCTCCAAGAACCGTGACGTAGTCAAGATGGCGTTGTCCAGAATTCTTTCGATTAATTTATAACAGTTCCAGAATAATAGTATTGTCCAAATAATGAGCACATTCTATCACTACTAAACAGTCCAAACAAATGTTTTCCTCTCGAAAAATATCTAAGTACAACATAAAATACATCCGCTTCTTACAATAGGAAAACAAAACGTGTGAATGACTTCAGAAATTGGAATGAAAATGAATGCTTAATTTTCTCCCTATATACACCGTATATTGCGACTGTACTTCGCAATAGACCCCATGTGACAACATACACCATTGATTTACGACAAACTACGTATATTTACATGACCTCGTGCAACCAGTGGGATTCCGCAGAATTCTTCTTGAAACTTCCATATCCCATCAGTCACTAAGAAAATACGCCATCGGCGCCACTTTAAGTCATATTATTATGAGTATTATTACTAATTGTCAGCAGGTACGCGAACATCTATTTATAGATCATACGTAATTTGCATTTTTAATAGAGCCAAATTGCGTACACAATTTTTAACAGAAAAAAAATTATGTACAGTTTACGACCAAAAATACAAATTACGAAAGTAAGTAATATATTATACCAGAAGTTACCGAATATATATATATGTATATACAACATATATATATATACACCATATATACTTATATATATATATATATATACTCTCTATACTATATATCACAATAAAAGCTTTACATTCTAAACGATATTTACAACCCAACATTATATCTGTGTTTGTATGTATGTGACAGTCTTTAACAAAGATGGCAGTTTCATTGTAGCTTATTTTTTATAGATGTATTTTGTTGTGTTATATTTATTCTTTCTTGTTTATTAATGGCACTTTAAATTATATTGACTTTGCAAATTTTCTTATAATATTTTAATAATCTAAAAAAAATGTTAATCTCTTAAGTGTTCACATGCGTTTGAAGAAAACTTGAAGTGTACGTGCCTAATAGTTTTGTTAAATAAATGAAACTGAAAAGGTCTGTACTGGGTGAACCAATAAAAAATGTAAGTGAAGAAAAATGACAGATCTCCTTAATATATATATATATATATATATATATATATATATATATATATATATATATATATATATATATATATATATATATATATGTGTGTGTGTGTGTGTGTGTGTGTGTGTGTGTGTGTGTGTGTGTGTGTTCTAGAAAAGGCCTAAAGGGTATGAATAGACATGATTTAAACAGCAGTGTATCTAAAGGAATTAGAGATTCAATTTCGTAAATCTTTCTAACGGGTGCATCTTTTACTGTGGAAATGCAAGAATCATATTTCAAGATCGTCAGTTAAAAAATGTCGAAACATTTCCTTAGTGAAAGCTCAGTTAATTACCGATCAGACTTACATAAAGGCTAAATCAAGAAGAAGAAAAGGTTATGAATTCTTGTACATACTATAATACCATACTTATGAACGTAACGATCAGAGGCGAAATGGATGATGTGAAATTTAGATAGGAAGTATGCGGAAGTACAGATGGGCATTTGACAAGGTGGAATGTTTGACGTTGCAAATGCATACATATTAACTACGAGAAAACAAAATTAAATATTTGTAAAACATGAAAGATTACATCAAGATAAAGTACGAAAAATACATTTATGGGGTGTGGAATCGATCTGAAATACTCTTAAAATAGTTCACCAGAGTCTACCAACATATTGCTTGGATAAATACAATAATTGCTTAAAAATATTCTGTAAGAGCAGAGTATATTTGAAATATTTGAAACTTAATTTGATATATCTGCAAATGTGTATGAAACATTGGAATGATGAGACAGCGATAAGTGGAGAAAATACATTTGGACCTGTTTCAATAAAAGAAGAAAGAGTAAGACATATTGACATGCTAATAAAATTTCAAGTTGTGATTCCAATGACTGTTGCAATAGAATCAAATTTTTAAATTTGATGTGATCAACGATAAATGAACTAAGTGCAGACATCCATCTGCAAAAATGCCTGCATGTTTCGTGTAGACTACAACATTGATCTAGACACAAAAGACTGTTACAATGTAAACAACTCGATAGATAAAATGCCAGAAGGCCTAGTTGCAAAATTTAAAAGCTCGCATACTATTTATTGTGATTTCTAAAGCATAACTGTGCGAGCGTGAAACAAGATTGGCACAAACGTATTATATTAAACTGGGCAATAAAACGTCTAAGCATATTCCATCAAATTTTGTTTATACATCTCACCAATCCGCAAGATATATAAGCTAACAGTGTACAGAGGAAAATATTGCCGTCTAGTATTGCGTTGAAAAATGAAGACGATAAATTAGTTTCACAAATAAATGCCATGTCTGTGAGATAGACATATTGAATAAGGAATTTAGCTACGGCAAAGGGAGAAAGGAAAAACAAAAGAAAATAATATAATTTCATTTGCAGATATCAAGACTAGATATTATTCTTCATTGATAATGTATCCTGACATGTCATTCACTTATTCATCAAGATTTTTGCTAAAGAATCACTCGGTTCAAGAGGCAGAAATGTTAATAATCAGAAACTAAACCCTGCTCACAATTATATTAGGATAGGACTAATACATGGAGCCTCATTACAGATACTTAGTATCGAACTTCAGCATGGTATGTTCCGAAAGACAGAGCTGCTTAACAGCTGGATTAACATGAACCTGCATAGATACGACCCAGTAAGTCATCCATAATACTCGGACTAAACATCGTATGATGAGAATGGACGGTGAGTACGAATGGTCAGACCAATTAAATTTATTATATACTAGGTGAAAATAATCTGTATGCATAGGATACGTCTCAGTACCTGATGGTAGATAACTATAGATACATAAAATATAAAGAAAGTAGATTAAAGGAAACTATTACTATAAATACTAGATAGATACGATATAGACTGCATTTAGAGAGAAAAATAAAATCCCAGTAAAAATCAGTTTTCGGAGTTACAGAAGTAGTTCAATTTGCTTATCAAAAGGGTCAAATCCCAACTATACCCAAACTTTTATTTACATTAAAAAGATAAAGATACTTCTTAATCGCTACATTTAAAGCTGTAAATAGAATAGGGTTTAAAATTGTAAAGATACGCTGATAGTTCTTTTTCCATCTAAATCCATTGTTAAAGGTACAACACTGCAATAAATGATTTTGAAAAGACTTTTTAATTTTATTAATAACGCTAACAAATATCATCTAACTAAACCAATTTACGGAGGATTTACCGTTTTAAACTTATCTAAACAGCTATAGTTCGAATTTTAGTATGTTAACTTTAAAATATAACATGTTGATAAATGAAACTATTCATGAATCAGGTTCCATGTCAATCTATATTTATATTCTGCAGTAGTATGAAGAACAGGATCATATTTTATTACATTAGTTTGTATCAAAAAGACAAAAAAAAAATAGGTATTCTACAAATGAATAAGACGTTCCTGGACATTTTATAGATTAGATATGATGTTCCAAATAGAGCAGTTTGTGGGATAAATTCAAAATTGTGTTGATTTAAAACAGAAAAAGACAAAAGCAACATTTTCAAAGGAGTACGAAGTGCATCACAACAAAAACATATAATTTAAGATTGTGCAAAGACTATTTATTGAAACACAATTAAATTCTAAGAAATTGTTGTAACAATCCAGCGGTTTTACTTGACCGAGCGATGTCAAGCCCTGGCGCGATTCCGCTAGAAGTCATAAGTTTACCCTAATTACAAAGACTTCCATACAACTGCTGTTGTAAAGTCCAACGTGTCCATTTTATTAATAAGTTTACTCTAATTAATACAAGACCCCAGATCTCATAACCTCCCAATTGTCTATCAACCGCACAACTGTATGGTTTCTCTTCATTAACTTTCCGTAACGTACCGTCAGCATTTCACGCCGTAAAACTATATTACTCTACCAAATAATACAGGGAACTATTTTTACTACGATACCTTAGGTCAGTCAAGTCATGGTTTTAACCCATCATTTCGCCTGTAAAATTGAGTCACATTTACCACCATGACAACAATAAACGGCGCCTGCCGACGTCGGAACAGTCCCTTCTCGTTTATTCCATTGTGTAATTTACCAATCTCCAATCATAAATACTACACTAGTAGTCGCACAATCAATTTACACAATCAGATTTTAATAGGGACTACTGAACTCCATCGACACTCATGCGGCTCTGACCTATCACTCCGTGAAGTACGCCCCGTGCGTGCATGTGTGTGTGTGTGTGTGTGTGTGTGTGTGTGTGAGCTGGATTTTTAACGTAGATTTAACAATTTTTCAGTCATATCGCTACGATGTCTGCAGTGTGGCAGTTTATAGTGATGTGCCCCTAGTAATTGGCTAATTATTTCGGGCTGATGTATATTTCCAAAGGACAGAGTTCCCATAATCAAACAAGTAATCAGAACAATATAAAAATTCCTTAAATCGAAGCTCTATAAACGAATGCGCATACTCCAAATTTATTACATTTTGTTGTTCAAATCAATCAAGCATGGAATTTTATGGAGCCAAAATGAAGTACATTTGTTTATCTATATATATATATATATATATATATATATATATATATATATATATATATAGATATATATATATATATATATATATATTTATACCACATACATTAAAAAATAACATGCCTTTAAAGTGTTGGTATAAAGCAATTTGATATACCAATACTATTGGTATATCAAAATGTGATCTGCCCATGGCGCAATAATACGCATATATAAACATTCTCGCGAGCGTCTGCAGTTGATTCTAGATCACAGATCAATTTCCACAAATTAGTCACTAGTGACATATGAAAAATAATGATGAAAAGTATTAATAATCCCCATTTTCTAAATGAATTTAATATGGTACACATTTTCATCACAATCCTTTCTGCTTTCTGTTCTCCCCTCACCTCTCATGCATAACGGACAAACTGCGCAGAAATGTGGAATGAGAGAGAAAAGGAATTTGGGCTGGATTTAAACCTTGAAATAGAAATTACACCAAGTAACCTACAAGAATATGGTTCGTCGTAACGATACGTGTGCACTTTCCTTGGGATTTATCAACAGTGTTTATCAATGATACAATGTTGCAAACCAGTAAATTCCTCGTTTACGTGGTACACATACTGTGATATATTTAATGTTATGTTTTTTGTTTGTTTTTTCTTAAACATACCATAATGTTCTAAAAAATCGATTATTATTATTTAAATATGAAAATGTCCAAAGGACTCTCTCTCTCTCTCTCTCTCTCTCTCTCTCTCTCTCTCTCTCTCTCTCTCTCTCTCTCTCTTGACCATCGTAGCAGGATACGGGCTAAAATCTATGAAATGGCGAACGTAGAGGATTTTCCGACAATATCTCTGGACTTATGAATGATGGTAAAAGTTAAGTCAAACTGACCAAAGGATGAGAGACAGACAGACAGACAGACAAACAGACAGAGACAGAGTTTTAAAGTCAAGCCGACGAGAGAGAGAGAGAGAGAGAGAGAGAGAGAGAGAGAGAGAGAGAGAGAGAGAGAGAGAGAGAGAGAGAGAGAGAGAGTTTGTGGGTCGGTTTTACTGTTGCTAAAGCAGAATAATGACTTAGATCAACTGTAAATATATTAAAATATTTTAATTACCTCTTGTTGGTTCGTCAGTTGGCTTAGTTTCTATTCCACATTAATTTCCATGCGCCTGAAGGTGAATGGCATTGCGTTCATTTGAATGGTGTAGCTATCCAACTGTTGTTACTGCTCTACTTTTATTATTAAAACCATCTTTCATGTTTAAATCATAAATGTGTATTATATTGATTTAATCAATGTGGAGAAAAATAGAAACCAAGAAAAGAAAACAATCAACTTATCAATATGCAGAGGTGATTGTAAATAGCCACTACGGCAGAGAACTACATTTTGTAGCGGACACACTCGGGGATGTGAGGAGTTCATTCACTAGGTGAATACACGGCTGCCTGTAGTAAATCTGAACTCTGTTCAAAGGGCAAATATATGTATTTGTATGTGATATAAATAAAATATATGTACAGTATGTACGCTGTATCAATGATATACCACTCGTTGTATAAATTTTTCATTAAAAGGAAACTCAGCAAGCTTCGTTTCCTTTTAATGAAAAATTTATACATCTCGTGATATATCATTGATACAGCGTACATACTATACATATATATATATATATATATATATATATATATATATATATATATATATATATATATATATATATATATATATATATATATAGATAGATAGATAGATAGATAGATAGATAGATAGATAGATATGACCAAAACCATTTGTGGGTTGACAACATTAACACATTAGCACAAAGACTAGGCAGTATGTTCCGGTATGGGGGTTGGTGCAGGCAGGCATTCAACCCAGATTCGATTCTCAGTAGGGATGAATTAAACAATTCTCTAACCTGTACAATAATATTCATTCTCAATAAATAATTAATTTAACTCGATATTGCCACGCATGCGCATGTAAGACCCAAGGACGGCACAGTCCCCTCTGTCTTGTTGGCATTTGCATCTCTCTCTCTCTCTCTCTCTCTCTCTCTCTCTC
>JAECUM010019296.1:0-40011 GCA_016617855.1 Megalonaias nervosa | reverse complement strand
GACTTGTGTCTATTTAATACCAAATCTCCGACGTACTTGCACCCAGGAACTGGTACATACACATGTATCGACTTGAGAATTTGTTCTCCTTCACTACTTTTGGATTATAATTGGAAGGTCGCTGATGACCTTCACAGCAATGATCACTTTCCAATCTCTCTTAAGAACACCAACGTTACAATTGATGACACGATTCCACAGTGGAATTTAAAGAAAGCTGACTGGACCAAGTTTGAAACACTTTGTACAGCTAGACTCAACAGGAATACCGTCCTAAACGATATTGATCCTATTCGACAATTTACATCCGTCTTAATTGAGATTGCAGAAGAATCTATTCCTAAGTCCTCGCCGAATTGTAAAAGAACCCCAAAACCGTGGTTCACTAAAGAATGTAAAGAAGCCATTAGACAACGCCGAGAAGCACTGAAAAAAATTTAATAATCGTCCAACGCCCGAAAACTTAACTCAGTACCGTATTGTTCGGGCCAAAGCTCGCCGCATAATTAAAGAAAGTAAACGAGCATCATGGAAAAAATATGTTTCAACTTTAAACTCTCGTTCCTCAGTAAAGAAAGTTTGGGACACGATTTGCAAAATAAATGGAAAGGGAAAATACAATTCATTCCGACATCTGAAGCTAAATAATAACAATTTCAATACCAAACAAGAAATAGCTAATGTACTTGCTGATTGTTTCTCCAAAAATTCCTCATCGTCTAATTATTCAGAGGCTTTCCGAAGATTGAAAGCTCATAAAGAAAAAACACGGTTGAAATTCACATCGAATAACTCAGAGAGCTATAACCAACCGTTTTCATTGTCGGAGCTTATAGAATCTTTGAATAAGGCCCATGATACATCTGCTGGGCCTGACGATATACATTACCAGTTTTTGAAACACCTTCCAGAACCATCCTTAACACTTCTTCTGGAAATCTTCAATGATTTATGGATTACTGGTAATGTACCAAAACTTTGGAAAGAAGCAACAGTAATACCAATTCCCAAACCAGGCAAAGATAGCGCAGATCCTAGCAACTATAGACCTATATCATTAACTAGCTGCGTATGCAAAACAATGGAGCGAATGATCAATTCTCGGCTTGTATGGTATTTGGAAAGCAACAATTTAATATCTCCTTTCCAAAGTGGCTTTCGTTATGGTCGTAGTACCAATGATCATCTGGTTAGACTGGAAACATTTATTCGCGACGCTTTATCAAGAAGGAACACTTAGTAGCGATTTTCTTTGATTTGGAAAAGGCCTATGACACAACGTGGAAGTACGGAATACTAAATGACCTGCACGATCTGGGTCTAAAAGGCCGACTGCCCTCGTTCATATCAAACTTCCTCTCAGACGGGGAATTCAAGGTACGAGTGGGCTCCACCTCTCTGATATGCACGATCAAGAGATGGGTGTGCCCCAGGGCAGTATTTTATCCGTGACGCTTTTCAACATAAAAATTAATAGCATCACCAAGTGTCTGACTCCCGGTGTGGATTGCTCCCTATATGTTGACGACTTTTTAATATGTTACCGATCCAAGCACATGCATACAATTGAAAGACAGTTACAGCAAAATATCAACAAGATTCTAAATTGGGCCAATACTAACAGTTTCAAATTCTCGAAATCAAAAACTGTATGTATGCATTTCTGTCAGCTACGAAGACATCATGATGGACCTAAACTCACGCTGGACGGAACACCTATTCCAGTTGTTGAGGAAGCAAAATTCTTAGATATTATCTTCGACAGAAAACTGACCTTTATTCCACACCTGAAGAATTTGAAAGCTAAATGCTTGAAGTCTCTAGACTTACTTAAAGTAATAGCGCACACCGACTGGGGTGCTGATAGGAAAATCCTACTCAGTTTATACAGAACATTTATTCGCTCGAAACTAGACTATGGTTGCGTTGTCTATGGTTCAGCTAGGAGGTCCTATTTGAAGATGCTAGACCCAATTCATCATCAGGGAATAAGACTTGCCTTGGGAGCATTTAAGACATCCCCGTGTGAAAGCCTACTCGTTGAAGCGAACGAACCACCTTTACCACAACGTAGAGAAATGCTTTCTGCACAGTATGCTCTCACATTAAGCTCAAACCCTCTGAACCCTGCTTTTTCGGCTGTTTTTGAACCCAAATATAAAACCTTATATGACAATAAACCAAACGTCATACCTACCTTTGGCATTAGAATAGTACCATGCCTTGACAGTACCAAAATTGATCTTTCAAAGGTTCTGAAAACGACCGTCTCCGAAGCACCTCCCTGGCTACTTCAACAGCCAAAGGTGCTTTTCACATTACACGATGGAAAAAAATCGGAGACAAACCCTTCCATCTTCCACACCTCTTACCATGAACTAATCGCCCAATTTGAAAATTATGCAAGAATATATACTGATGGATCAAAAGATCAGGAAAAGGCTGCTGCGGCCTTCGTTAGTGCAAAACACACAACAAAAGTTCGCTTGCCAAATGGTACATCAATTTTTTCAGCCGAAATCAGAGCAATAGACCTTGCATTGCAATATATTGAAAGCAAGCGTATTTTAAATAGCATCATCTTCTCCGATTCACTATCAGTACTTCAGTCACTACATAATAGAAAACTGGAGAATCCATTGTTAGCTAATGTTCTTCTTAAACATACTGAGCTGAGTACCTCCCACAATATAGTATACTGTTGGTTACCCAGCCATATTGGAATTAAAGGTAATGACAAAGCAGACCGCGCTGCTAAAATGGCCCTATCACTAGAACCATCTGATTTTAATACTCCGTATACTGATTTTAAACGTAGTATCAAAGACTGTTTACGTCAGAAATGGCAGGCATCATGGAATGATGCCGTGAATAACAAACTTCATGCCATCAAGCCAACCCTAGGAGAATGGACTCCTTCCTACAGAGCCGTCCGTAGGGAGGAGGTAGTCATTGCAAGAATTCGAATCAGCCATACTTATTTAACCCACTCCTATATACTAAAAGGAGAAGACCCACCAGAGTGCGTATATTGCAATGAACCATTCACTGTTAAGCACTTTATGTTGGAGTGTTTCGACCTCCAACCTACGCGTAACCATTATTACAATGTGCATGACATTAGGGAGCTCTTTGATACAGTTAGCATTTCTTATATTATAGACTTCCTGAAGGAAGTAAATATTTATCATAAGTTATAGCTTTTATGCTATCACCTTAAACAGTTTTATGTGCTATATATACCGTCGCTAGATTTTAATTACCTTTCACCTGTTTTCGTTGTCATATATCATTTGCACTCCCCGTTGATCGGGAAATTTTATTTATCACCGTTACCATTTTATCGTTGTACCTTCAACTGTTTGGTTTCGTATCGCTGGTCGATACGTAATCTTTTACCACTTATAAATAATGAAGGATGTAACCTTTTGCATGGCGCTAAATAGCCTCATAGTGCTGGTGCGCCGTTAAAAAATTCAATCAATCAATCAATCAATCGTATCGCTGGTCGATACGAAACCTTTTACCACTTTTAAATGATGAAAGATATAACCTTTTGTATGGCGCTAAATAGCCTCATAGTGCTGGTGCGCCGTAAAAATTCAACTAACCAACCAACCAACCATCATCTCTAACTTGGAAACAAAATCACCTCCAACAGTAACAGTAGATAAGATTAAAATGAGTAAATTACAAGGCGTAACATCAATAAAAGGTAAGACTTATTCTTTAACAACCATGAAAAAGTTATGTATAACACCCGCGAAAAGAACCCCCAAAAATGTAACCCTGACCGCACAGTCTTCCTTGATGGTAACTTTCTCCCCCCCCCCCCCCTTTATCCTCATCCATGCCATCTAGTTCAACAACAAAATTACCTACTTCTCCTGTCGCGGTACCGGCTACTCAAGTCGAAGAAACCCAATCATCACCACACATTGACATATTGATGGATTGGGTACTCGATCATTCCGCTGTTGACCAGCGTAGTCTAGTATGGTCTGAGAAGTCATCCATGGCAACGTTGACCAAAAAATTTACGTCTAACCAAATAAGCGCCCCGGTAGAAAATCCCGTTAACGAAACTTCGTTAGTGCACGAGTGATTAGACAAATATGTTATTCCACTCGATTCACAATCCAAATCCTTACCAGTAGAAGGAAACGCTTGCTCGTTGATGGACACATTGGATCTAATAACGGCAAGTGATGACCATTCTAAAACTGCCCCTCGCGAATCCCTACCAGATATAATTATAATTCCTACTTCAACTAGTAACGAACAACATGCTTGCCCGCGATGTTTTCGACTGGTGAGTCGCATCGCGGAGCATTTAAATCGCCAATGTATGACGAATGGGCAGGGCTATACAGCAGATGATCGCAAGAAAGTGCTAAATGAGATTAGCGTCAGACGTTCACTGCATAAGGCGGCAATTATCCGACAATCGGAACTAATGACGTCCCTGCTGTACAAAGATATAAACTATCTTATCCATCTTATCGAGCGGTGCGGTGTGCTAGTTAATCGCGACGTAGAGGATCAAAATAAGTTACCATTAGCGCCACCTTCGCAAGAAGAACGCGGCACACAAACGTCGCCACTTAAACATAAATCTGCACCATCTCCAGTACCCCGTCAATCAAGGGTGGAGCAGTTGTCAGAAGACGACGGAAACCAAACATAGGTTGACGTTTCGCCGACGTCTCTAATGCAGCCTGGAACGGTATCGTCAGGGCATGAACCGTTATCATCACCATCGGTGATGGAAGCCTCAGAAAATGCATCACCAGAAACAGAGACCTTGAAAACCATCGGCGATTTAACGGAGTCTAAGATGAACCCGGTTGTAGTACTACAGCGACTCCCTACAAAAAGAATAATTCAGTTAACTGGTGGTGACGTAGATGTTCCAGAGAAGAAATGTTAACCAGACGACTCATCCTCTGGTTCTACCATTTCTCTAAAAATTCAACCAAATTACACTAAACAGATTAACGTGGAAATGTCGCGATTAGGTTTTTACCAAAAGTTTGAAACAGGAGCCTGTCCCATATTAGAAACATTTGATAAACATTTGGAACATATCATGTTCATTCCGAGGACTATCTACCGTAATCAGATTATCGCGAATGTAAACCGTATACTATATCGGCTGAATCCGGCTTTCGAAAATCCGGATACACTGGCCAATACTGAAGCAATTAAAGATTATTTTAATCAACTACCATCTTCTTTAGTTGCCAGTAGTAAGGCTAATTACATAAAATCCCTCGGATTGTTCCTTTCGTTTTATTCACAGACAACCTCAATTCGTGAGCGTTATGTGAAATTAATTGAAGCGTTGCCTTCCATTCGGGAGTGCCTTGCCAGCATACGGGCCGGTTTTCGAAGAAGACAAGTAGACGGATGGACGAGCGGCACAATTCCGTGGCGAACAGCAACCTTTGTCTCTTGAAGATATTCTGCACTGCGTTGAAGCAATGAAGAAAGTCTCTATTAAGTTTCTCGAACCTGATTCGCGCTTATCAGCAGATAACCTAAAGTCGATTAACACTTACTTTAACTCACTAATTACTTTAAAGAACGCTCAACGACCGTCGGTGTTTACGAACATGAAGGTGGAAGAATTTGATAAACCCGTTCGGATTGTTATGGACAACGGCGAAGTCAAATTTAACGTCGGCGTCGTTGAACATAAAACAGCTTCTACCCAGTTAGCGACGGTATCGTTTACCGAAACAGAGTACCAAGAAATAAAAAAATACATCGCGAATACACGCGTGAAAGTTATCAATACTAATAGCCCCAAGAATGTACTTTTAAATCGGTCCGGAAAGAAAATACATAACCCGTCATCAGACCTCCGTAACAGGCAGGTCGATCTTGGACTCCCTTATATAACAGCGACACAAGCGCGACATGCTTATAAAGCCAAATCTTTCGAGATATTACAGCCTCAGCAGCGTCAAGCCTTGGCTAATTATCTCGCGCATAGTGTAGGTACCGCAAACTCTTAACTATGTCGACATTACTGAGGAAAATATCAAGGGTATGATATCAGCAATGTCGATATTGCAAAATCCGAAATCGTGGACTAGCCAGCCCGTAGTACAAAACGACACCACGCCTGTGTCGGTCATTGAACCATCCACCGCTCCAGCACCAGTGACCGCTCCTGCGCTTCCTGGACCATCTAACGTTTGTGCATCGATTGATGCTGCACCATCAGGCGCTTCTCACATTGACCATCAATCAAAAAAGGTCGACCAGAAAGAAGGAATCTATCGGTCTGTTATGGAAACATTCAAGGTCAAAGTTGACCTTGACATACCAAGCACTAATGACCTTAAACATGCGGCAAAAAACATACCTGGAGGGTCATCTTTACAATCGTTCGAATTTAAAAGGATTCGCGGCCGATTGGAATACGAACGTATGTCCAAACGTGCACTCGAGGTGGTGTCATATTTCTTTCGCGTGCGACCTACCATTAATGAAATTGCCAATCATCTCAAGAACGGCTGGTACAACCAGCACACCATGGAGATGATAGAATAAACGTGGACTCCTGGTATTGCATCACACGCATCGCCCGAAGCGAACGAACAAATAGAAACATGCCTTCGGACAAAAATTTCCTCACAAAAATGGCGGAGTTGTGTCATAAACGAAGAAGTATTATACTCGAAACGGTATAGTTTAAAAGCGGAAATTACGTGCGATTATCATGCAGCTGTAATCTCGCACCAAGAAGGAATGCGACGATATGATAGCTGCCACGATGCGAAGTATCGAGAACGTATGTTTTTCTTCACGTTGCACGACGAGAAATATTGTCTTGATGGTAATAAACCATGTAGTTGCCATCAACTGCCTTCCGATCGGCTAAAAGAAAGGCTGCTTGAAAATTCCATACAGGGAGCAAACGTTGTCCCAAACGTTTATATGATCGATAGCCGCCCCCATATACTGTTCGAGGCTGTGCATGACATTGTCGAAGGACGGAAGCTATGTTTCGACTACGGTGCTCCGATCCTCTAATGTAGCGAAGTTGGCGCGATACATTTACATTTTAATTAAGTAACAAAAATTAAACTAAACCTAAATTTACCTAAGCTATTTAACACAGCCAAGATGAGTGTCATAATAAAACGCGACGAGATAAAAAAGAGATATTTTTTTTACTTAGATAAGGGCATTAAACCAAACCTAAATTGCCCTCAGTTTTCAAGGGTTAGGGTTAGATATTTGGCCAGATATTTGTTTAGATATATTTGCCAAGATATTTATCAAGCGGCTTGCTGCGGTGTGTCGGCCTGTACGAGCTCTAGGCGCCCATGCCCTCGGTTGGTGTCGGGCCGACCCAGACCTCTGGCTGCAGGGCACAAACCCGTTCGGCTGCTATAATTTGAGGGTACAAGGCGGCGTCACACTTGCATGGCACCTACATGGGGACGTGCCCCTCGTCGAGGCGAACACGAGGAGTGGTCGATGGTCGAAATCGGTGCACAACCGAGGGCATGGGCGCCTAGGGCTCGTTAGGGACTAAGTTGGACTTAGTCGTTTTAGCCACCGGGCGCAAGGGGAAAAGCCCGTGTCGACCCTGGCTCTCCCGCCGTACTCCTGTCCCCGCATGCTGAGATGCCTCTAGCCCGGACATTTGTGCACCGACCCACAAAAAAATTCATGTATGTTTCTGTTTAGGTGGTGGTGGAGATAAGAAACAAAAGATACCTCAGAAAATTCTTTCTTTCTACCCTTTTCTTCTTTTTTTAATCTTCTTTCTCCTTCTTTTCTTCTAGTTAATTAATGCTTTCTTCCTTTTATTGTTCATTCATTAAGTTATGCACTCTCATTTTATAGTTCTTCATTTATCCCTTAACTGAGACATGAAGCTCTTCTTTCTTTCCCACTTTGCCACTCCATGCAATATCATCAGCTTGTATTACTTAACACATCATCATCATCATCATCGTCATCATCAATATTTGTTATTATGATCTAGCATGGGGATATTGTGACGCCCTTCAAGCTGCTGGGAATAAATTCACAAAACTTGTTACTGTGATATGGGGACCATTTTCCATTGCCAGGCCTGGAGATCTAAGAGAGAGAGATTCAAAGGTGCATTGTACAAAAAATTCAATTACAGTGATATTTCCAAATTTTGTTTCTATGCCAGTCTTTATACATGCAGTCATGTTAAGAAGAGACACAATTCCGATTTTGGTTTATGACCACTGTGTAATGGTCATGAAAAGGATGATGGGGTGGTACAAGTCAAGGTTGGGTGTAGAATATGTTTTAAGAACAATTTTACATGGTGAGTTATTATTATTATTATTATTATTATTATTATCTTGTTGTTGATGGCAACATTATTATTATTAGCAACACTTATTGCTATTAGCAACATTATTATTATTATTATTATTATTATTATTATTGTTATTACAATGACACTTGCTGCTCGGTATGATGATTTACTTTTAAAGACAAAAGCATTCTGTACTTGAATCCATCTGTTATATCTGGGGACTGGAATTAATGGAGCCTCTGCACACCAGTCGGTGGACTATTGTATTCATCACATCCATTCATCGGTCTATCCATCCATCAACCATTTGGTTTCCACTGAATAACTACTTGAAATTGATTTGGTGTGCAGCTTTGTACAGGAGAGATCTCAAGCAAGTTCAATCTCCAGTATTCTTTGTCATCATATGTAAGAGTTATGGCCCCGTATAGAATTTCAGTTTCCGTATAGAATTCCAGAATAAATTTCCACTGAATTTCTTTCTCCCAGAACTTTTATAATAAAGTATACTTGTTTAGTCTTCCAGAGAACAAATTATTAAATCCAAAAGCAAATGAACTTCAAAAACAATCTGACAACAACAATTAGAAACACCTTGTTCCTTCAAGACGTTAAGAACGACTCTGACTCGATCTTGTAGGAAATGGCTGTTTTAAGCCTCGATTTTAGGTCACATGGTACTCTACGTGATAGGTTTACGTGATCAGAAATTTGAACAGCGCAATAAAATATTTGCCAAATTGCACGTAGCCTAGAATAGCCCTATCTAAGAACCAAATTGTCACACTAAAAATATATAAAAAAAGAAAGGCTGTTTACAACTCAGCTAATACGTGGGCTGAAATGGCCTTGGAAATAGCCAATCGTTAACACTCGGTGTACACAAAACTGTGTACCAGAGTGAGCTAAAAACAATGCTTCTGTAATAGGTTGTACGTTCTAAATAAACAGAATTTACTGAAAGAAAATATCGAATCCCTTGAAAATAATCATTACAATAAAATGTAATGAAACAAAATTAAAATAAAAAAGAATTTTAAAACTAACACACAAGCAATTTAATTACATGTACGTAACAATATATATATGTGTGTGTGTGTTGCTGAACGATTTGGCTTTTACAACAAGATTGATGATTTATTTGAAGTACGTAATACCTTTCCATATTAAGATTTTTGCATAAAGTACTAGAACATTTTAAAATCAAATTCCCTTGCACAATATTGCTTGTCCTATGTAGGAGATAATATAACTGTCAGTATATCATGAGTATATTGTATGGGAAATTACATGCCAGCCTTGTGCTTAATAGTCGTCTATGTAGGCGCTTGCAGGGCATATGTTGACTTTGGAAATTATTGATCAACGGGTATCAGTGTTCTTGACCTTTGGTCGAAGAATAAAACTTACTGTGCAGAAACCACTATTTTTCTTACTTGATTTAATATAATCACTGAGATTTTGACGCCAAAATCTATAGCTTTTCTTTATTACCATAGAGTACATGCCATCTATCGAACATACTGTATATAAAAAATTATTCTGTAACACTCATTACTGTTCAGCCACAAAGGCCTTGACATGTGACCTTTTAACATACAAATCAGTAAGACTCTTCCATACCTTGAGCGCAAGACCCCACCGATTGTGGCCAGGAAGGTGAGATAGAACTAAAGATGTAACAAAAAATTTAAAAAAAAAACCCAAAACAAACGTGTTTTCTCTTCTTGGTCACAATGACCATAACGTTTGACCTTGTGAACCCCAAAAGAAAATAGACTACTTTTTTTTACCAAGGAGTAAGCCATCAACTAACTCCGCTGAAGGTACATAGTGGAGACCTGTACCTTTAGTACATAAGCTGTATTCCTTTTCTCAGCCACAGTGAAATTGTCCTCTGCCCTTTTGACTCTCAAAATCGATTGGCTTTTTTCATGTACTAGTTGCAAGCAATCCGCACAGATTTTTAGCTGGGGAGAACTGAGATATTGTGCCAAAATGAAATTGCTAACAGACAGACGGATGGACGATAGCATAATACTTTCCACCTTATTACTGCGGGTGTATAAATAATAAGCCTTGTAGTCTTAAGAAACTTCGTTTCTAACTAGGCATTTATCTATACATTTTTACATGTTTTATAAACTTTCTATCCATTCATCTCATGATTTTATTATTATTATTATATATATATATATAGGTAGGTAGTGTAAAATATCTAAAATATTTGAAGAGTTTTCATTAAAAATATTTCTTTTTTGGGATAAATTTAACTAAAATAGTTTGTATAACTTGACTGTTGAAGTTTGTTTTTCATCTGCTATAAATTAATGTAATTTACATTTCGGATTTTGTTTTTTACGTATGCACAAAAAGAAATGATGTAATAATAATACTGAGCCCGGAAGCTAAAGGGGTCATTTAGCTGGACCGTTCAGGAGCCATGACAACGGAGGAAATTGATCACCCTATTTTATACTAGTATGGTGTTGGTTTCATCTATCACGGTTCTTATCACGTGATATATTTTAGGGATCCTTGACAGAAGAAGCAATCTGTGTCTTTCGAAGGAGGAGAAATATAGTTTAATGTGATTTAGAAGTATCTTCTTCTTCTTAATATTTTTTATAAATATTTTATCCGGGATAAACTTTTTGTAGTAATATGCAGTAAGTGAAATAGATGGCGATAATATCTTCCCCAAGTACATCATTCTATAAGGGTAACAAATGAATCCAAAGTGGACATTTCAGTGTATGAACTGGAAATGAAATAGATTGGATGGAAGATCACAGTTGCGAATTAGAACTCTTACTTTTCAAAACTAGGTCAGTTTGGCTTAGGCATTATATTTATAGAAGGGGTCACCAACCTTTTTGATACTGAGAGCTACTTCATGGGTACTGAGTCATACGAAGGGCTACCAGTTTGATACACTCTTCTGAAATAACAAATTTACTTAGTTTGCCTTTATACATTATTAATAATGTGAAGACTCTGATCACGTTAATGATTTCTCACAATAATTAACAACAATGACAAGGTGGGAAACAGATATCAATATTCAGCATTTTATTTCTATTTATCTCGGTAATTGTTAAATTTTCAGATCATCACTTACATTACATTTCTTAGGAAAAATGTCCCATTTTCACTAGCCACTGACAAACCTTTTAAACAAATCATTAACTATGTTGCACCATGTTTCAAAAAGTTATCAATTATGTACATTGTAATGTCTGTAATGTAGTGAAAAAACTTAAATATTTTTAAAATAAATCTTGTCACATTTTGAACTAATGACCAAATCTGCTGTATTTTTAACAAAATAATAACTGTTACATATCATGAACACACATTTTAAATTGAACAATTCTTCAATATTTTAATTAAACTTTGTCATGGCACTGACATGGTGCCACTGACATCTGGTATCATTTTCTTTGTTAGTGGGAAGACTGGCATTGCATGCTGTTTACCATTGTATTGTAATCTGGTGTGTAACTTGACACTACAACTGTGAGTAACTCTTTCAGATGTGCATCAGTGAGGCGTGTTCTGTGTTTGTTCTTGATGAAATTCATGTCAGAAAATGCTGATTCACATAGATAGGTAGAACCAAACAGGCTGGCAACCTTCATAGCTGCTGTACACACACCACTGTACTTCTCTGTGTCAACAAGGCACCAAAAGTTTGGTGCAGCCTGGTAGGCTTTGAGGTGGAGGTCATTTTGCAATGTTATGATTTCAATCTCCACCTGTCCAGCATCCAAGTTGAACGTTGTAATTAGTTGCTCAGCAAAGCTTGTTGTGTCCACATTCATGAAAGGATTGGAAATGAATGATACACATGGCTCAAGCTGATCAAGGTCACAAAACCTATTCTCAAACTCTTGCCAAAGTCTGTTTATGACTTCACAGTAGTTGTCTGCAACTTTGTTAAATGTATCAGATGCAGAAGCAGTCTTTCAGCACTGACTGCACAGAGAGAAAGTGCAGCACCTTTTTTCTCTGTATATTCACAGAGAAAATGTTAATTTTGGCTTTAAATGCATTTAAAGCACTTGTCATATTAACAACAGTCTTGCCTTTACCTTGCAGCTCGCAGTTCAAGTGGTTTAGTTTCCCAGTAATGTCCGTCAAAAATGCAAGGTCAAGTATCCACTCTGTGTTCTCTAGCAGTGAGACGTCTTCGCCTTTGGACTGCATGAACTCTTTGATTTCTCCCAAAAGTGACAAAAAACGAAGTAAAACTCGTCCTCTGCTGAGCCATCTGATTTCTGTGTGTAGTGGCAGGTCACCATATTCAGCTGCCATCTCCTCCAATAGCACTTTGAAAATCCTGTGCTGTTTTGCTTTGGAAAGGATATTGTTTATGATTTTCACAACGGGAGTCATCACGTGCCCAAAGCCGATCACTTTGGCACACAATGCCTGCTGGTGAATGATGCAGTGGTAATGCAGAAATTTTGGGAAGTCTGGGTCACCTTTACAGTGAGCGATGAAACCTACATGTCGGCCAATCATAGCAGGAGCCCCATCTGTCGTCACCGCTACCAGCTTTTCCAATGGTACCTTTTTCTGCATGAAAAATTCCTTCACTGTGTTATAAATGTCAACTCCCATCGTAGTTGTCTTTATGGGTAGTAGTGTCAGGAGTTCTTCTCTTGTGGAGAAATCTTCAAATACCATCCGGATAAAAACCATCAGCTGTGCTGTACTACTGCTGTCCACGGACTCGTCGCACTGGATGCTAAACCACCTGCACCTCGCCAGATCCCGGTCCAGCTGATCGACCAAGTTACTGGACAAAGCTGACACTCGTCTAGCCATCGTAGATGCCCCCAGTTGCACGTCGGAGAGAGTGACGATTACATCGGTTCCATATTTCTCGTCTTTAAGTACAGTGTTAGCAATTATCATCATTGCTTCTTTGACAACTTCTCCGTCTGTAAATGCCTTCTTCTTCTTGATCAGGAACTGCGTAGCTCTAAAAGAGGCTTCGGTTGCTTTTTGTGACTTTCTCGCCGGCCTTGTGAAAAAATCCTGTCGCTTACCCAAAGCTGTCTTTAGCTCAAGGGCTTTTTCTGCCCGTAGTGCGCTTCCCGGTGGGTAGTTAGCATTGTAGTTTTTGTGATTCGTAGTAAAGTGTCTCTCCACATTGTGCCGCTTTGCCGTTGCCACAGTCGCTCCGCATATAAGACACACGCAGGTTTCTTTCACAGTCGTAAAAAAGAACTCCGACTCCCATTCGTTGTGAAAGTGATAAGTTTTCTTTCTTTTTTCTGCCATGTTTTTGGGGTAATAAACTGTGTTCATCTCCAATCTTTGCTGCGCGCGCTAGCTTATTCTCCACGAGCACTGTATTGTCACACGCACAATACTGACCTTCGAACTGGAGTACGTCAGAGTTCACCTAAACTTATCTAAACTTCATGTATAAGAAACATTTTTAAGATATTGTCATTTTTTAAATATATATAAATGCAAGTGTGATTAAAAAAAAGAATAGCAACAGAATAAAATACAATTTTATACGCAGCTGAGTTGTGCTATTTTTAGAACAGGCCTGCGGGCGACTCATGTGGTCTTTGCGGGCGACCTGGTGCCCGCGGGCACCGTGTTGGTGACCCCTGATCTATAGTATAGCAAATGATGGCAAGGGGCGTAACTACCACAGGATCTTGTCAAAAATTAACATTATCGGTCAATAGGGTTGTTCAGCCTTGGACCTCGTGTGACGTCACGAATCAATACCTCATACCTAAAAATAGAATGTAGCCCCATCTTCGGACAAACATTACAATATGGCGGCTCAGTACCATTACGTTTCACTGACAGAAGATGATGTTCTTGGTGGAAAATTACCTTATGCTTTGATAGAAAATCACTCAGTGGTGCAGCTGAAACGATGGTTACAGTGCAGAGATCTCAGAATCAGTGGAAATCGATTTGATCAAAAGGTATGTAATATTCAGTGTGTATATACTGCATGCATTCGATGCTTCCAATAGAACGGTTAAGTAGAACGTGCATCGTGTATATATAATGTCTTCCTCAAAACAAACAAAAAAAAAAATAAGTAAATAGACCACCAAAGCATCACTACAATTTCGCTCTAAGTGTAAGAGGTGAATTAATTTGTAAAAAAAAATAAATGTTCCTTGTATTGAAAATTAGAGCAGCAATGCAGGATATCGCCCCCCCCCTTCCAATTCATTAGCTCGCAGACGCAAAATATTATCTTTTAATCGGCCGTGAGAACAAAGATCTGTGACCCTGATCTCTTTAAAGATCTCTTTATCACTCCAATCCATTATGTGCTTGTAGCATTTCTGTATCAAAGGGCAATTTAATAATGAATTAGTTTGTTCTGTAATATGGGGTATTTTTTTCTGTCGGTTAGGATCACATTGTTTTTCCGAGGTGTGTGGCGTGAAAATTAAATTGTAAGTGGTTAGTTTTGTTGTACTCTATTATTATTATTATTATTGGTGTTATTGTTATTATTATTATTATTATTGGTGTTATTATTATTATTCATTTATCTTTGCAGGGTCAGACAATGCATAGAAGCAGGAAACATTGAATTCATTTCTATAGCTGTTGATGGTGGTAAATGGTATGATTTCAAACTGAAGAAACTTCAAGAGACCGAGGCACAGCACCAAGACAGACCTAAAGCTTCTATTCCTCCTATCACAGGATGGAATATTTTTCCTTCAGTTGATCTTCCGAAGCATTTTAATGCAGGACATGTGCATCATCACATTATAGAATCAGTGCAGTTTACGGGACAAACCCTAAATACTGAAGAGAATGAGAACGATGATGATGTGCAGGACTTGCATACAGCTAAACCTTTAAATAGAGGAAGAAACTATTTTAAAAGTGGCCATGTACAGTCAGTGAAAGACTGCGAGAAGAAAGGTACATATTATTTAAAAGCAAAAGTCATGGCTTCTTATGTAACGAGTACTATGTATGATACAATGGTACAAATTTCTAAAGACAGTGGGTTTGTTAGAGATGCCTCCTGTACATGCATTGCATCTTCAATGGGCAGGTGTAGCCATGTTTGTGCGCTTCTTTTTGCAATGCTGGACTATATTGAAAAGAATGGAACTGATGCTCAATCATGCACATCAAAATACTGTGAATGGAACAAGGGACGTAAAAGATATAAGGACCCAAAGTGTGTGTCAGATGTGAATTATGATAATATCAAGAAACGAAAAGTCAGTGATGTCATACGGTATGATCCAACACCAGAATACAGTCAGCGAACTCCTCTGAAAGCTGTCACAGATCTGTTAAATGCTATTGAAAGCAACTCTAAGTCATCATCAGAAAATATGTGGCAGTCCATCCTTTATAGGCAATATGCAGATTATGAACTAGATGCGGAATCAAAAGCACTTCTGTGTGGAAAAAGGAGTGCTCTTCTCCAAAACATTTTGTTACCTAGCAGCCCTTACCCACAGGAAATTGTAAAGGAGCAGGGAAGTGCCGAATGGTATTTTGAGAGGCGCGTTAGGGTCACAGCCTCAGTGAGTAAGACTGTGTCAACAGCTAGCAACCCCCAGTCTGCTCGTTCCATTTTAAATACAATTTTGTGGGAGGAGAAGGCTTTAAAGTCTCGTGCAATGTTATATGGAATAGAGAATGAAACAAATGTATTCACAGATTATTTAACTAAATCTAGAATGGACACTGAAGGATTTTCTACAGTGAAAACAGGATTATGGGTCAATTCAAAGTACCCAGAACTAGCTTGTAGTCCTGATGGATTAGTTTTAGATCCTGAAGAAGAAAATAAGTATGGACTGCTTGAAACAAAATGTCCACAGATTCTTCAGGGAAAAAATATTAGGAAGTTTGATGATCAATTAACCAAGAAGCAACAAAATGGCTTCTGTCCGCGAAGATCCAATGGACATATTGAGTTAAGAAAAAATCACATATTACTTTCAAATTCAAACACAACTTGGTATAATGGGACTTAAATGGTGTGACCTTGTGGTATGGTCTGATATACATTTTGAAAAAATAAGAGTACAATTTGACCCAGAGTTTTGGGGATCACTTTCGGAAAAGCTGAATTCATTCCATCACAAATGGTTATGTCCAGAATTCTTTGAAATGAGAATTCCAAGAAGGCTGATGCCAAAGAGTTTGTGAAAAATAATCAGGACTGCAGATCATTCATTTCATTAGGAAGAATCATGACAGTAAGAGGAAGATAATGAATCAATCAATTTATTATTGTAGAAGACGACTAATACAAATTTAAAATAAGTATGTATTTGTGGGAAAATGTTTAAAGAGGTACAAGATGATATTTACATTGACATATAGTGTGTGCCTGTAACAGGCTGAAATGTGATTAAGACTATTTTTGTTTTCAATCAAAGTATCATTATTGTGTGTTTTCATAAAAGCTGCATGTTCCAAAATGATGTAGGCTCTTTATAATTGACAAGTGTATTTTAGAACCTGACAATGTATTTTCTATTATGATTTATATGCCAATAAAATTAAATTGTAGAAAAATCAACTTCAACAATGATTTTTCGTTTCTCATTCATGGCTGCCAATAAATTATTGGAAGGTCATTAGCAGATAATCATTTAACAAGAGGTTCCTGGAAATTTACAAGGCAACAAACTACATAAACAATTTTGAGTTATTATTGGTTCCAGACTCGGTGGCATGGTCTTGTGTAATGAAAGCTTTTCACTCTTTGGATTGCACGTTCCACATGAATTCGATGTTTAGCCACATCTTTGGTTAGTGCCTCCTCTTGTGCAGTGAAAACCTTCCTGTCCCTTAGAAAGGGAGAAATGATAAGTTCAACTTGAACCTCGTTAAAAATGTTCTTGATATTAAAACCCCTATCTGCCATCACAACATCTCCAGGGTTCAAATATTTTAAGAATCCAGATTTAAGTGCAATTTCCTTGTCAGAAATGGACCCTTCAAAAACATTGCTTACATACATTATTGCACCATTGGGGGCAACAGCTATGAGTACTTTGTAAGTTAATTGGCTTTATAGCTGGAATAGAGGTTTCCTTGTCTTTGAAAATTGCTTGATCGCTGAACAAAAAATTCTGTGCAATCAATTATACATCTTATATTCTTTTATTTTTTAAAGGTTCTAGGCATTTTTTCCTTCACACGGCATCTCTCTGCAAACATGAAATCCTTCAAGGGTAAAAAAGGTGTACAAAAACTGGACCCATGTTGTTACAATCTTTGACACCGTAGCCTTGCTAACACCAAATCTACAGGCTAGGTCCTGATTAACAAGCCCAAGTTTAAGACGCATCAGTGTCATTAGTAAGGCATTTTTGGGTGACAGGCAACAATTTACACGAGAACTGACTTTCGATTTGCTGCCTTTGCTGTACCAATATTTCAAATGTTCAGCAGCAGGGCTTATAAAGCTCCACAATGTCACGAACTGGACCCATGACAAGCCTGTATAAAATTTACATTTCTGATCATCCTCTTCAACTTCTGATATGTCCAAGAGGGTATGGCAAATATGCTGCTGTATTTTTTCGAGTATTTCTATTTCTCTATTTGATGCACTTTGTTGTAGCAAAGGAAGCTCGGATTTCAGCAGCTTGTTCTCATTTTGTAACAACTTGTTCTCTAATCTTAAACTAAGATCATGCTTATCCTTGGATATCATTGTCTGGCATCCAGCATCTTGTGTGCATGGCATTTCACTCACAATGACACTGTCACATGTGCTGTCGTTATCATGAGAGTTCGTCATAAGTGGGATGGTATCCAGTTGTCTTGGAGAGCCCACATCTGCAAGAGGCATCCCTGGGCTACAAGCCAAATCAAGCAGTACTTGTGCTACATCTTGTGTCCAATTTCAGCTGCTTCTTAGTCGAACTACATGCATTTATGTCTCTCTCTCTCTGGGTGGTTTTCTCTTGTTGCAGAAACGTCGAATCTGTAAAGAAAAACAAATCAGTAAAAGAAAGAATGGAATCGGAAATGGGAGAGGGTGGGTGGTGCATGCTGAGAACAAGTTTCTGTATACTAAACCTTATTCTCAAGTACACACACACACATACACACACAAATCAGTGTGGGATCCAATAATGCATGAGATACTCCTACTGCACAAGGTTATTACATCATCATGATAACTACAAAGTTTGGTGAATTCCATGAAGCAATTAAGGTGGAGTCATAAAAATTGATGGTAAGAAAAATGAATGGACAAATGGAAACTTAGTCGGGTATAACAATTTTCTTATATTAACTGGGGCTATTCGGAATGTAATTATGTACATGTCAAAATGTTCCAAGTAAACATAAACAAAGGATGTAAATAGTATACACACTGGAATACACGTACCCACATTGCAGGATAATTTTATCACAGGATAAACGTCTTAATAACACATTCATATTCACATGCAGTGTTTCAATATGACAAGGTTATTTATTACACGTTTCCAAGGAAACGGTATGTGCAGTAGCCTTGGTATGTGTTACCGACATGTATACATACAACACTTACTTGTATAGGCGTTAAAGTCGCTGGCATAGGGTCGGGATGCTGCTCGCTGGGTCCATTCCCACCAACGAAGTGAAGAGTACAAATAAAAGTGTTCTTTGTGACTTTTTCAACGTCAAAGTTTTCCCTTCCGCAAGCTCTAACGCATCGACGACACCTGTCAAGATCTTTGTTTGGATTAGGGAATGGAATGAAAGTAACTCTCTTCATGTAATCTTTATGTACATATCTAGAGTCACTACAGCAAATACCATAACAACAGTGTTTTACAACCATTATTTAAACGAAAAAACAAATGTTATCGCTTAGAATACGATGAAAACAACAAGAAGGTTTACTGAGGGCTTGTCCGAAAACAATATGGCGGACGGAGCAATGCCTAGCGGGTAAATGACATCATACGATATTTATAGCTGGCTGAACAACCCTATGGATATATGGCTAGAGGGGTGGGTGTGGGGCGTTAAACATGTAACCAAAAAGTTGAGAGTACCGGTCAATGCTGGGAGCTCCAAACCTGTAAGAATATGATAGAGGGCTGTAACAATATTATAATTATATCGTCCCACAACATATGACGCGACTCCTAAAATATTTGTTTACACGGGTAAAGTCACAGCCTTCCAATATCAGTTGTCAAATTAAACAAAGACGCATACTATGAAGAAAAAAAAAAAGAAAACCACACCCAAAAAAACCCCAACAAATTCCATATCACTAAAACTCCATTGCATTTATTCTCTTTTTCCCAGTCAGCAGGTCCTCATAAAAATCCGTAACTACTGTGACGGGGTAAATCAACTTCCCGCCATAATATTAATAAGAATCAAGTATGCTACCTAGATAGTAAGAATGTGATAACATGACTCGCAGCTGATAACTGCATCATTAACAACGATTACAATCGTGTACAGTGTTACAAGTTTCATGTAAATCACTGATTGCTCAGAGGTGGTACATTATTATAAGATGTCCAAATTTGCAAGAAAAACAGATGTGTACGATATATTTCTTAATTAAATCAGGATCCTCGACGTTTTTATTATGTTACGTATAGGCTCGTTCAAAAGTAACAAAAGAAAAGAGTGAAGGCAACAAGCTTTGTATGTTTTAACAAAACTAATTTCTTTTCCTAGAAAACACGGTGAAAAGGTGAAAATATGAAATAGGACTTAAGTTTGTGACGAAAATCCAAACATTTATCCTAGAATTGTAAAAATATGTAAGTCCAATCACTAAACAGTTCTGAATCCAAGTTTTGAATCTCGACGAGGTTCGAAGATGGAGGATGATGATGTCAGGTGAAGTCTTTATACAAAAGTCGAGAGTTCCACGTTGAACCACAACTTGTACTGTTCCAATTTAGAATAAATTTCCACTGAATGTCTTTGTCCTAAAGCTCTTGTACAGTTCTCCAGAGAATAAATTATTATATTCTAAAAATTAGATGGACATCTAAACAAGCTGTCATTTATAACAAAACATCTTGAGTTCTAAAGATGTAATAATAGGCACCTAAGAAATGTACCCTTCTTCAAGGTATATTGTACGACTGACTATTTCACGGGGATATGAGTATTTTTAAACTGAACTAAGACGTTATTTCAGGCACGCACGATGGAACGCGTGGTTATTTCATCATCCAACATCGCAGTAAGCAATGCAATTTTCCACGTAGGCCAGAAAATGACCTTGGCAATAACCAATGGTTCTCGCTTGATGTTTACCAAGTCAACAAGCTAGCAATAATGCCTACTAGAGTCGTACTACGTTCTAAATAAACATAATATTCAAAAATATCAAATCTCGTGAAAATAATCATTACAATTAAATATGATACAAAAATGAACTAAAAGAATTTAAATTTTAATACACAAGCAATTAAATTACATAGTCTTAACATTTTCAATCAAAGTATTAATATGTTTCTACATTTTCAAGAAAATGTTGATGTGGAATTTGTTTTTAAAATAAGTTGGATGATGGTTAGATTGATTTAAATGAAAACGAAACAATCTTGTAGCTTTGTCTTTTGTGTCTCATTATTTGCCGTTGAGAAATAAGTTGTGAAACAAAAATGTTTTAAAGGAACAAAATAACTATACATTCAAAGATTGCGGTTCTCAGAGTGATCAATTAAGTATTGGACAAGAAGACGTAAGCTATATGTAATATTTTGTTTTGTTACGCGTAAACAATTTTATTATAATACTATCACGAGTTTTTATGTACTTGTTGGATTTGCTCTATATGATTTGTCTTTATCGGTGCATATGTAAAATAATATGAAGATTTCTATGAAGTGCGTCTAAATGGGTGATGTAATACATGAATAGTCGGACAAGTCGTCTGCTTAAAAGCAAGCCAGGAGTACGACTGAATATATCATTGTCATTCATTGTACTATAATAAATGATTCTAAAGTAACTGAAGCTATATATGAAAGGAGAATGCCTTTTAAAAGGTGAAAGTACTTGCGTCAGAACTGAACAATCCAGAATTAACGGCGTGAAAGACTGTGAAATTTGACGCCACGTAAATCAGCATTACTGATATTACAGTTCCTAAACATTGAAAATAAAGAACAGAATACCGGTTGTTTTTACATCGTCAGTTGTAGAGCTTGTTTGTCGCTAAAATTCAGCTCCGATAGAAGGCATATTTTCATACCGTCCGCCAAAAGATCCTTCAAGAGTCCTATTATTCGCTGAATAGGTCGCTCACTGCGAGAAAGCCACTCTTTCTTCGAACCAACGTCACCACCGACAGCAGCACACGGGTTACACGCAACCTCCGAGCCCTGCGATTCAACATTCAGGATATCAGCTCTATAGAATCGGCCTATAACTTGAGCCGTGTGGTACCATGAGGCACTCTTAAGTACAGATGCGATGATATACGTTACGCATGAATGCAGGTTTGTGTTGAATATGATTTAAATTTTTAACGTACCGTTAATAATTTTGGTCGTATCGCTCTGATGTCTGCAGTATGGCAGAGTGATGTCTAGCACTGGGGCATCATGTCTCACCCGGTATCATTATCCCGACACCATATTGACGAGTCCTAACACTAGCCTTAATGCTGGAAGCAGAGTGAGGGAGCCCCTAGTACCACTTTTACAAGTCTTTGGTATGACTCGGCCGGGTTCGAACCCGCGGCCTCTCACATCCAAGGTGGACTGTGTAACCACTTAGGCCACCGAAGCGGTCCGCGCGCACGTTCAGCGATGTATTGAAACAGTTCATCTGAACTAGTGTACGAGATCATTATTATAATCACATGACTCCATATCCGATAGAAATGATGCTAAAATTGCAAGAACTGGAATAATTTCTCATCTTTTAATACATGCAGCGTTGTAAATTAATTCAATTCGTCTCTTAAGTTTTAAAATAACTAAGTTGAAGACTATAGTCTAATGGCATGGCATGATATCGCACATTTCTGACAATCTGTAAAATTTTTAATAGATATTGGATATCAAACAATTGCGTCACACAATACAGATTGTAAAAAAAGAATAAACTTTTATATTGCACGTATCTTTACAGATGAAGATCGCTCATGTAACAGTGGACAGCGTCCTAACAAATCTTTGTTGTATTGTGATAATGCTGCTTGATTTTACTGTGCAAATACCCTGGCTATGGTGCAGTCCACGGCCAGAGAGCGTAATGTAATCGGTATTCTCACTGCAGGCACTTTGGTCGTGCAGCATTGGGTGAACTGAACTCGGTATATTTATAAAACTTGAGGCGTAAATGAAGTCGGGTTGTAAAGTTTACAACATACGAGGTATATAAGAAAAAGAACATGAATATAACATGTGATGTACTTACATAATGTTTAACAGGGATTAAAAATTCTGAAACATTCTGAAAACTTCGAAATATTTTTTAAGAGTGAACGTTACATGTATTGATTGATTAGATTTGTAAAGGTTAGACCTGGAAGTGTAATGAGGTATAAAGTGTCTTTCATCGTGAAAACAAGAACATGACTGAAGATAGTGATGTTCATCGGCTCTTTCTCGAGATTGACAGAGTGTACAATATCTTTCGTTATAGGGAACATGCTTAGCGCATCTATTAGTTTCAGTGGGAAACCGATGATTTGCAGCTCTAAACTTGATTGTATTTTTCGATGTATTTTTGGTAACGAGAAATATATCTATTCTAAATCCAAACTAGTTTTAAATAACCTGTAATTAAGACCTTTCGCTGACACGCTGATAATGTGATGCCCAAGCTTGTATGTATTGATCTGTCTGTCGTTCTACTGAATTTGTTAACCATTCAACTGACACATAATTGATTCAACCGCTCCGGTGGCCTAACGATTAGAGCATCCGCCTCGGATGCGAGAAGTCGCGGGTTCGAACCCCGGCCGAGTCGTACCAAAAGTGGTATTAGCAGGTACCTCTCCAGGCGCTCAGCATTAAGAGGCTAATGTTAGGACTGGTGTAAGGATAATGTGACTGGGTGGGTCATGATGCCACATGTCTGCGGCATGATGCCTCAGTGCTTGACATCACTATAAATTGCCACACTGTAGACATCGAAGCAATATGACTGAAATGTTTTAAAGCTACGATAAAAATTCAAAATCACACGCGAACATGTACGCAAAATTTGATTTTCCATACATAGCTTCACCCAACATTAGATAATATAGATTTTACTTTTAGTAACCATTTATTTTCATAAAAATTGTCACAAATTGTTGTATTTTTTCTTCATAACCACTAACCAATATAGCCCGATAGTATATCATGCAACTTTTATTCTTGACAATTATGAGGAAACGACGAAAATTGCCACATACCATATATATACAGGGGGCCATTCTTTGACATTCATTATACATCTGAGGAAAGAAAGATGAGTATATTCGGCTGTGTCAGATCTCTCAAGTCGCCGAATTCACAAGCATATGCTAAAATCGGTACAGTGGTTTGATCGAAAAGTTACAGTTCTCGGTGAAAGGCAAATCTAAATGATGTATTGGCTTTTTAAGTGACTGCATACATTTGTTAGCTTTACATACTAGATTATTCAGGCCATTTGAGAATTTGCCATTCTTGTAAAATATAAGGCTTAAGTACTTATTATTACAGCATCAATATGTATTATCTTAATTTTTTTTTATACATGTTTCAGTTTTGAACCAAATACGATCATTTTTGTTTTCCCAGTATTGATTGTAAGTTTACAGTTTTCGCAATATCTGTTAAACATATGAAGAGTATATTGCAGGTCAGCAGTATTATACGCAACAGTACAGCGTCACCAGCGTATAAAAGCAACATAATATTTAACATATTGACAAAGTCAGTATGTTCGGAGGGTACAGCGCATGCTCTGCACCCATTTACTAGTCAGAAAGATTCTAGATCATTTAGGAATAAGGAAAACAAGAATGGAAATAAATTTGCCCACTTATACGTTTTGCACATGAGAAAATTCCCCAGAAATTCATTTTTTAAACACATTTTATATCATTATAAATATTTAGTATAACATGAAAACAGTTTCAGAGTACAATTTGATGCCCAAATCCAACTATCCATATATTATCAAATGCATTTTTAGAATTAACAAACTTGCAGAAAAGGTTCTTTTTGCATTGTCTAATAAATTGAGTAAGGCTATTCAAAAGAAACATCGTCTAGTATGGAGTAGCCATTTTGTAATCCAGGTCATGTCGGATTTATTATCGTCAATGAATTTAGCCAGTCATAAATTTAGTATTGCGGTTAAAACTTTACCAAGCTACTTACTAAAGTAGTAGGTCTATAATTTACTGTATCGGTTCTGTAACTTTTAACTTTATAGAAGGGCACAATAACAAAACTCTAGTCCAACTATCCGGTAATTAACCAGTATTCATGATTGTGTTAGTTTTACATAACGCATTTAACATTTCAGCAATTGAGCTTTTTTATCATTTAATATATCAATTGAACCCGCATTACTTATTTTTTTAGATTGTTAACTACTTGTAATATTTCTCCAGCTGTAACCGTGTCATTCAAGCAAGATGTATCGACAACATCCGCCATCTGCACCGTTTTTGTGATTACTGGATCGTCACTATTTGTGTTCACGGAATTGATATCTTTAAAAGATTCAAAATATCTTGCACTGCGATACTTTGAACCGGTCATTTCTCACCATTATCATATTCCAGTATCTCTTCGGCTCTTTTTATTGTAAAGTGCGTATTTAACTTTCTTTTATAATGAAAGTGATGCTCTGCAAGAGCTTTCTTGTGCTGTTTACTAGCAGTTACCATATTAGCTTTACTCGCTGCATTTTTTTTTTTTTTTTTTTAGCACCTGGGTTTGACTATACAAGTGGTAATGTTTTCTGGCGTTCATGCACTCTTTGCCATACCACGACTTTGAGTCGGCTTTTTGCGAGCATTTGCAAAACTTTAACTTTAGGTCCTTTGTGTGGAAAATATTAGTATAACAGGGCTAACTGAAATATTACTCATGTCGCTGATGATTCTAAGTACATCGTTTCGCGTTGTATTTTGAATTAGTGTTTCGCAAATACGAGCTCCGTTACGAACGGAGTAAGCTAACAAAAAGTCAAAGTCGCGCTAACTCGTCAAGACCAAATGGAAAGTTGATAGCGTGGTGGGACGAAGGTGTTAAAAGACAAAAGTCCCGAAAGTTGACAAAATCACTCAAATTCTGGAGAAATTTTGAAATAATGCATAATGGATTCACCATGTAAACGTTGCCGTAAATGCCGCGAGTGTTTGTAATATATCGTCTACAAAGGCATATCCTAATGAGAGACCAGCACTCTACGTGCTAAACCTCTTAAAGCTCTTGTATTCTTTAAGAATGGTTTCTTGTTAGTGATTGCCTCTTAACACACATCTAACTGCATACTTGCACACCTCAAAGCTAACATCACATTTCGGTTTGGACTCAACTCTAGAGGAGGAAATTATTTTGCAGATAACTAGCAGGAAAACAAGTGCACATATTAAACGCATGCCTAATGGTAGATGTTATTTATTTGGCTGACTTTTAGAAGCGAGTTGTATTCGTCATTAGTACTTCGTGTCTGCCATCCTTAATACATCAATAAAAAGTTTGATATTCTCTTGGGTTAACTGTTTAGCTTCTTTCATCTTTACTGGCTTTATTCCAGCAGTCATTATTACAAGTTTAATTTAAATACGAGTTTTTACTATAAAACCAACATTAAAATTGTTTTGTTAAATATGAAAGACCATTTCTGCACTATATGCAAGTTAACTATAATATTGGCCCGTGTCGATCGGATTTGACTTTGATGTGCTCTTTCAAAAAACATATTTTCTGTTTCAGTTTTGTAAAACCAATACTGAATTTGTTTTAAAGAGAATTCAATTCTAAAATTGTACTTTAATGTGCAAATGCTGGACTAAAAAAGGACTCTTCTATATAAATGACCTTGTAAGTGAAGATGGTTCGTGGATCAATCGTAACAAGTTTTATAGTAAATTATTTTCCATGTAAATGTTTCCAGAATTTCAGGGGCTATAGGATGCCATTGAAATCTACAGAAGTAACTTTGATGTATCAATTCTAATATACAGTACCATTATATGCACCCAACTCTCTTAACTATAATAATGGATAAAAACGGCTGTAGAAGAATTTACAAAACTAGTATGTAATAATCACAAGCAAGCCTCAGTTACAAAAAGGAATACAGAATTTGACAACTAAAATGATAATGAATGGGAAAAGCTTTAAGCGTATTTCCTTTCTTCACAAAGTAACCAAAAGTCTCGGACTTAAATGACTTAAAACTAAGATGTAGCATAGGGGCTATGTACTAAATAAAATAATGCAACTGGGTGTGGGGAATAGCCAATAGAAACAAAATGCCATGTGCAGATCAATGTATCGATTCAGGTAAAGCGTAAATCAGCAAGTCGAAAATACAACGAAGTCCTATGACCTGAAAATATTCGTCGTTCAATATGAAGCCATATAGAATAGTCACGCAAAATACACGTGAGGCGAATCCTACAATAAACTCGATCAAAAAGAATGCGAATGAAAATTACATATGATGTCATTCAAGATTAAATCTGGTGAACATGCACCTTTTTCTAACATACAGAGTTACGAAAACAGGTGAAAGTTTTTTTTATAAAAAAAAAAATGAATCCAGCGTTGAAAGAGTATATACTGAAATCATCAGCTATCTTAGTCAATGAAAAAAATATCGACATCAATGTCTACCATAGTTTGTACTTAAGTCCTGGAAATGCTTACGAGTAAGGCGAATAAGTTGTCCACTTTGGTATATGTTGAGAACAATGCCAACAAGAATAGTAGTCGGTGTAGAGATAAACAGTACACCTTGATGAATTAAGTCCGCACCCAAAGCGGACTCTGGTGACAATTATTTTTCCTATATAGTTTCTACATTCGTTTGCATATTAGTATAAAATACCTTTAAGACTAATTCATGTCATAGGTTATCCAGCATTTCTTTGGCCGGCAGGACTGTAAACAAAGGCTACATGCAATGGGTCACGACTGTAAACATAGGCTACATGCAATGGGTCACAGATTTCACTAACAGATCGGCACCAGTGCCATATTATTCGCCGTGTACTGTCGCCAAAATACAATGACAACCACACCATAATGCTCACATTCTAAAGAATAAACAAGTTCGTCAGATCTACACCAAAGATGCCTAAATCTAACCCTTGTATCACCAACAAATGAGACCGGGAAAAATGCTCTAAAGATAGATTGGTACTAAGCCGGAATAATTGTGACCGGAGTCCTAACAGTGTTAGACATTTTAAAATGAATGGAAAATGCTTTTATCTGTGATACAATGAACGTCTGAAATACTTCTGCAAAGTTTCAGGAATTTGTTTCATGAATACGATACGACGTCTTTTATGTGACACCATTGTATTATAAACACAAGGAAGTTCAAAATGGACGACTGGCAAAAAATACAAAAAAAAAAACCCTTGAAGTTTAATTGTGATTTTATTAAGATAAATACTTAAAAATATAAATTAGTTTCAAGTTTGAACACAAATCTGGACATTTATAGAACTTAAACTTTTAGGTTAAACTCTTATTGAAAAATCGGTTTTAAAATATACTTATTTTAATTTTAAAATTTGAATTTAAATTAAATTGTCTCGAAACTTAAAAGCTGAAGTTGACAATTTTTTTTTCTTTTGCAAGATGTCTCCATTCCTTTATCGTCAGCATCAGTGGTTCTTCTTATCAGTTGTGAAGTAATTTAACCACGGCTTCTCAGTATTGGGTATGCTAGTTAGGGGTAGTAACTAAGGTAGTAGTGACGTCATTTTCACCCATGAAGGAGAGGAGGTCTGGGATGTTAGGCTGTCTATTTGTATTGAAGAGCAGGCGGAGATATTTGTAACCAGTGTAGCACGTCGTTTCCTAACTATATAACAGAGAGAGGATAATTCATGTACTTGCAATATTTTAACTGAAACCATGAAAGGGTACACCAAAATGAAAACTCTTTTGGAATCAGGAATTATTCCACTTAGCAAAGGGGACAGACTTCAGGTCGAAAATACTCTACCATGTTCTGTGCTGCATCTGCAAAAATGACCAGAAGAATGGATACAGAGAAGTCCTCTCGTGGCAGTGACGAAACCAACTAACGGGGGTCGCTAATCAGTTGGGAATCAGAACAAGAAAAAAAAGCTGAAATAAAAATTCAAGTCCGCTGCAGTTTGATCTTGACACAAATCCTGGAAGACACTGGTGGTGATGTTAGAAATGTCAAATGTCGGGCTACCCAAGGACTGGATGCCACGGTGGGCTGTTATTGTGGGGACTGCAAGAAATATGGACATTATTCAAAGGTCTGTGAGGGAGAAAGTAACAGTTGCTAGATACGATCAGCATTCCTTAATAACATTTTTCAGTCATATCGCCACGATGTCTGCAGTGTCGCAGTTTATACAGATGTCTCGCACCGGGGCATCATGCCGCAGACATGTAGCATCATGTCCCACCCAGTCACATTATCCTGACACCAGGACGACCAGTCTTAACACAAACCTCTTAAAGCTGAGCTGAGTTGCTTCGCAACTATCAGTACCATTTTTATGTTTTTGGTTCGAACCCGCGACCTTCCGCATCCAAGGCGGATGCTCTAACCACTAGACCACCTGAGCGGTCACTACAGACAGAAAAGGTGATCTTAGTTCATGTGCAAAATGACCATACTCAAAGACACCATGACAAACACAATACAGAAACGAAAACTCGTGGTGAAATCTGTAGGTAACAATGCATGTTATGTGCAGCTGTTTACTGTTGAAAAGCAATGGAGAGGTCGAAAAAGTTTTCTCCGAATATGAAGACATAAACAGAGAACTTTAAAAGGAAAATGAATAAGTCTTATAAAATTCTAAAACATGAACAGTTATGTTTCGTTGAATAAATTCTTGAAGACAGAACGTTATAGCAGTACAGCCTATTTAAATAATTTGAAGACCACGCTCTTTTTTTTCTATCCTCCTTACTCAAAACAATCGTCGATGCATGGATACATCCATGTCAGTCAGTAAACTTGCCAATATCATCCATGCAGCCTTCCCCCTGCTGGTCCGGGGTTGTAGAATTGGCCCGCCGTGCCTCGCTACGTGTCGTAAGAGGCGACTAAGTAGAGGCAACCTGTTTGCCGTGGGTTGCGACCCGTGTCGGAGGAGGAAAGGATCCTGGTAGTTGAGCAGAGGCTTTCCGATGCAATACACTACTTTGGTCTCTACTTCTTCTAGACGGGTGGTCGGGATGGGCCCGGTCTTGACAAATCGGCTGGTCACGCCGAGCCCTAGGAGGTCTTTATTTCTCGCTCACTTTCTTTATCTTTCTCGTTGTATCTCTCTTGATACCACCGTTGCCCGTAAATTCTATCCCTTTAACTTTCCCTTTACCAAATCTCAGAAGACCTCCTAGAAGGCGGTGGCTCAACGGGTCAATTGGGAGGTAATTTTACCGACTGAGTATGTCTTATGGGATGAATCAGGAGGTGAATTTACCTACTGAGTATAACATCTGTGTATCCCTGACACTTGAAAAGTGTCCCCTTGTTGGGCTCCTTAGTGGGCGGGGAGCACGGGTGCTGAATTTTAAATCCACCAACATGGATATTTCCAAAAAAAAATCAACTCAAGCGTACCAAAACTGGATCTGACTCAGATGACGAACCATGTGGTGTGGATTCATTTCCACGCTTCATGGTTATACAGTCTAAAGATGCCACAAAACCGCTTAATGTACTATCTCCGTTTGTGATCGAGAAAACAATTATGGGACTGATTGGAACACCAAAAGGTGTTAAAAAGTTAAAATCGGGCTGCCTACTTGTCGAGTGTGAGCGACGAGGTCAAACAGAAAATCTCAAGAAAATGACAACATTTTTCGATATTCCAGTGACCCCGTTCGCCCACACAACACTCAATTCGTCCAAAGGCGTGATTCGCTGTCGTGACTTGGCTGGAGTCAGCGACACGGATATCATTGAAGGGATGAAAAACGAAGGTGTCACTGCAGTCCGTAGAATCCGTATTAAACGTAACAACAACCTGCAGGACACCAACACCATTATACTCACCTTCAACAAGCCAACAGTACCCAGAGTGGTAAAAGTTGGCTTTCTGCAAGTGAAGGCTGATGTGTACATACCAAATCCACTTCGATGTTATAAGTGTCAGAAATATGGTCATCATGAAGACCGCTGCTCAAGAAGCCAAATATGTGGCCGATGCGGAGATCACTCTCACCAGGAATCTGAGTGTAGAACCACTCCGCATTGTGTCAACTGTGGAAAACAGCACCACGCCAATTCCAAGGATTGTGATACCTGGAAACAGGAGAAGGAAATACAGAGGGTTAAATACACATCCAACATTCCCTATCCAGAGGCCAGAAAGCTTGTACAGGCAAAAAATCTCTTCCTGGCCCATCCTTCTCCACTGTAGTGAAGAACAATCCCAAGGCAACGAAGGACGCTCAAACGCAGACAGATGCACCCGAGTCAACATCAAGCACTAACACCGCCCATTACCAAGCACAAAAAACCACGGCATCTACCCAAACAACATTCAATAATACTCAACAACCAAAATGACCAAAGAACAAAAACAGATCACAAGGAAATAGGCAGCAAAAGGGGTCAGAAGACCCCATCAAACTCTATAACAGGTTTGGGGACATTGAGAGCATGGATGCAGAAGATACTGCTCCAGGTTCTCAAAGTAGCTCCAGATCTAACAAAAAAATCATCCCCGTACTTCCTCCGTAGAAATAACCATATAGATTCTCTCCGCGAAAAGTCTAACCTAGCTCCAAAATCTCCAATCTAAACTTATAATGAAGAACACGATCATACAATGGTATTGTCGAGGACTTAAAGCTAATTACAATGATATTCTCCTGCTTTTAAACGAATATGATCCTGCAATACTATGCCTTCAGGAAACCTTTTTAAAAGATAGGGACAACATCACACTTAAAAACTACCCCCTGTTTAACACCTACTTACAGAACGTTGACAGGGCCTCGGGAGGGGTTTCTATTGCTGTGAACAATAGAGCCCCACATAGCGTCATTCCTTTAAACACAAATTTGCAAGCTATTGCTGTGAGTGTCACTCTACATCGAGTGATTACTTTTTGTTCTATTTACATACCACCAAACACCAACTTATTACCAAACGAATTAGACACGCTTGTTCAACAACTTCCTGCACCATTTGTTTTACTCGGTGATTTTAATGCCCATAATATTCTATGGGGATCAAATTACATAAGCGACAGGGGCAAAAAGGTTGAAGATTTTATTACTAGACACGACTTGTGTCTATTTAATACCAAATCTCCGAGGTACTTGCACCCAGGAACTGGTACATACACTTGTATCGACTTGACAATTTGTTCTCCTTCACTACTTTTGGATTATAATTGGAAGGTCGCTGATGACCTTCACAGCAGTGATCACTTTCCAATCTCTCTTAAGAACACCAACGTTACAATTGATGACACGATTCCACAGTGGAATTTAAAGAAAGCTGACTGGACCAAGTTTGAAACACTTTGTACAGCTAGACTTAACAGGAATACCGTCTTAAACGATATTGATCCTATTCGACAATTTACATCCGTCTTAATTGAGATTGCAGAAGAATCCATTCCTAAGTCCTCGCCGAATTGTAAAAGAACCCCAAAACCCTGGTTCACTAAAGAATGTAAAGAAGCCATTAGACAACGCCGAGAAGCACTGAAAAAAGTCCGACATGTTAAGATAAATAACAACAATTTCAATACCAAGCATGAAATAGCTAATATACTTGCTGATTGTTTCTCCAAAAATTCCTCATCGTCTAATTATTCAGAAGCTTTCCGAAGACAAAAAGCTCAAAAAGAAAAAACACGGTTGAAATTCACATCGAATAACTCAGAAAGTTATAACCAACCGTTTTCATTGTCGGAGCTTATGGAATCTTTGAATAAGGCTCATGATACATCTGCTGGGCCTGACGATATACATTACCAGTTTTTGAAACACCTTCCAGAACCATCCTTAACAGTTCTTCTGGAAATCTTCAATGATTTATGGATTACTGGTAATGTACCAAAAATTTGGAAAGAAGCAACAGTAATACCAATTCCCAAACCAGGCAAAGATAGCGCAGATACTACCAACTATAGACCTATATCATTAACTAGCTGCGTATGCAAAACAATGGAACGAATGATCAATTCTCGGCTTGTATGGCATTTGGAAACCAACAATTTAATATCTCCTTTCCAAAGTGGCTTTCGTTATGGTCGTAGTACGAATGATCATCTGGTTAGACTGGAAACATTTATTCGCGACGCTTTCATCAAGAAAGAAAACTTAGTAGCGGTTTTCTTTGATTTGGAAAAGGCCTATGACACAACATGGAAGTACGGAATACTAAATGACCTACACGATCTGGGTCTTAAAGGCCGACTGCCCTCGTTCATATCAAACTTCCTCTCAGACAGGGAATTCAAGGTACGGGTGGGCTCCACCCTCTCTGATATGCACGATCAAGAGATGGGTGTGCCCCAGGGCAGTATTTTATCGGTGACGCTTTTCAACATAAAAATTAATAGCATCACCAAGTGTCTGACTCCAGGTGTGGATTGCTCTCTATATGTTGACGACTTTTTAATATGTTACCGATCCAAGCACATGCATACAATTGAAAGACAATTACAGCAAAATATCAAGAAGATTCAAAATTGGGCCAATACTAACGGTTTCAAATTCTCGAAATCAAAAACTGTATGTATGCATTTTGTCAGCTACGAAGACATCATGATGGACCTAAACTCACGCTGGACGGAACACCTATTCCAGTTGTTGAGGAAGCAAAATTCTTAGGTATTATCTTCGACAGAAAACTGACCTTTATTCCACACCTGAAGAATTTGAAAGCTAAATGCTTGAAGTCTCTCTAGACTTACTTAAAGTAATAGCGCACACTGACTGGGGTGCTGATAGGAAAGTCCTACTCAGTTTATACAGAACATTTATTCGCTCGAAACTAGACTATGGTTGCGTTGTCTATGGTTCAGCTAGGAAGTCCTATTTGAAGATGCTAGACCTAATTCATCATCAGGGAATAAGACTTGCCTTGGGAGCATTTAAGACATCCCCGTGTGAAAGCCTACTCGTTGAAGCGAACGAACCACCTTTATCACAACGTAGAGAAATGCTTTCCGCACAGTATGCTCTCAAATTAAGCTCAAACCCTCTGAACCCTGCTTTTTCGGCTGCTTTTGAACCCAAATATAAAACCTTATATGACAATAAACCAAACGTCACACCTACCTTTGGCATTAGAATATTACCATCCCTTGACAGTACCAAAATTGAACTTTCAAAAATTCTGAAAACGACCGTCTCCGAAACACCTCCCTGGCTACTTCAACAACCAAAGGTACTTTTCACGTTACACGATGGAAAAAATCGGAGACAAACCCTTCCATCTTCCACAACTGTTACCATGAACTCCTCGCCCAATTTGAAAATTATACAAGAATATATACTGATGGATCAAAAGATGAGGAAAAGGCTGCTGCAGCCTTCGTTAGTGGAAAACACACAACAAAAGTCCGCTTCCCAAATGGTACATCAATTTTTTCAGCCGAAATCAGAGCAATAGACCTTGCATTGCAATATATTGAAAGCAAGCGTATTTTAAATAGCATCATCTCCGATTCACTATCAGTACTTCAGTCACTACATAATAGAAAACTGGAGAATCCATTATTAGCTAATGTTCTCCTTAAACATACTGAGCTGAGTACCTCACACAATATAGTATACTGTTGGTTACCCAGCCATATTGGAATTAAAGGTAATGACAAAGCAGACCGCGCTGCCAAAATGGCCCTATCACTAGAACCATCTGATTTTAGTACACCGTATACCGATTTTAAACGTAGTATCAAAGACTGTTTACGTCAGAAATGGCAGGCATCATGGAATGATGCCGTGAATAACAAACTTCATGCCATCAAGCCAACCCTAGGAGAATGGACTCCTTCCTACAGAGCCGTCCGTAGGGAGGAGGTAGTCATTGCAAGAATTCGAATTGGTCATACTTATTTAACCCACTCCTACATACTAAAAAGAAGAAGACCCACCAGAGTGCGTAGCTTGCAATGAACCATTCACCGTTAAGCACTTTATGTTGGAGTGTTTCGACCTCCAACCTACGCGTAATCATTATTACAATGTGCATGACATTAGGGAGCTCTTTGATACAGTTAGCGTTTCTGATATTATAGACTTCCTGAAGGAAGTAAATATTTATCATAAGCTATAGGTTGCATGCTATCACCTTGAACAGTTTTATGTGCTATATATATCGTCGGTAGATTTTAATTACCTTTCATCTGTTTTCGTTGTCATACATCATTTGCACTCCCCGTTGATCGGGAAACTTTATTTATTTATAACCGTTACCATTTTATCTTTTTACCTTCAACTGTTTGGTTTCGTATCGCTGGTCGATACGAAACCTTTTACCACTTTTAAATGCTGAAAGATATAACCTTTTGTATGGCGCTAAATAGCCTCATAGTGCTGGTGCGCCGTAAAAATTCAACTAACCAACCAACCAACCATCCATGCAGCCTGCAAGCCATGTCATGCTAATGTAAATTTCTATACGGATATGGGTGGTGTACAGGACATATGATTCTTTAATTATTCCCATATCAGTTTCAACTTGAGCATGAAGTTTGGGAATTCACTATGCCCAAAAACAATCCCATATACCTTGTAATACTGTATATTGTTGATACAATGGGGTTCCAGGCTGAGATGGTCCGCCTTCACACAAACTACTGTGGTATAATTGGGATTCGTCTAGCTCTTTTTGAATGTTCAGTCTTCTCGTCTTTACCATTGATGCCAGTCTGCGGATATGCTTTTTTTCCATGTTTGTCACAGGGTCCCTATATGACAATAGCCAATATAACCTATTTGATGTTATATTTCCTGTTCATAATATACAATCGCTATGATGCGAGGGCGCAGAATTTAAAGATATTTTCTCTGACAGGCTATGACAATATTTTGGAACTTGTTGACAGTGGATTAATACATTGACGCTAATAATAATGACTATCATACCCAATAAATACTGTACATTAAACATTTTTATGACAATCGACTTTTAATTGCTTCGTTTTATTTTTACAGTCAGTATACGCAACATATTTAACTTTAATGTGTCTATAATTAATAATAAACTTTTGATACAAATTTAAACATTCACGGATATACCACTAACATGACTCGGGTGACATATATCTTTTCCATACAGTCTCTACGTTTATTTTCAGTACTGAACCTTTCAGCGTGTCCAGATCATACATAATTATATGTTATTAGAGATATTCACTGTGAAGTTCTTGTTATATGTTGTCAGGCATTTTTTGACAGGCTGGACTGTAACAAAGCGTGCAACAGATCATGTATTTCATTTCGTTTCAGCATCAGTGCCCCGTTACTCGCACCGTCGCCAAATGCAGACAACCACACCATAATGCTCATATTCTAAAGAATAAGCAATTACCATGAAGTCAGTACCATGCACGTTTAAATCTAACTCTTTTATCACCACCAAACTAAGAGGAATAAAGACCCTTAAGAGACTAGGACTACATTCGTGGGCACTGAACAGAAATTAATAATGACTAGAGTTCATATGCGAGGACATTAGGCGTGTTTCCGGTCACAACCTTTCATCAGCAAAATGCGGATAATATTAGGATCTACATCCAGGTCCTGCACAGTTCCTTTAGGTCAGTAACCCAGACCATTGTCTGGTGGCACTAGAGTACCAAATGTTCCCACGATCTCATCGAAGTCTAGTCTTGGAGATTCCATGTATCGTTGTTCTTTTGTACTTTCATCACCCGTTGATCATTAATGTTTTTGATACATACGACTTACTTATAAAACCATTTCTTCGCTTAATATGGCCTTACTATGCTGGTGCACCGTAAAATTCGCTATTAAGCAATCCATATATCTCCTGCTCAGTATTGTCGATCAAGTCCCACGTCGGTTATTGGGTTCGAGAGAAATCTGACAATTTTTTTTCGTGACTTGTCCAGCAACATAGACATGACCACGACCTGCAAACAAAATGAGTTTTCATCAGAGCAAAATTCACTACAACATGGCTGAATGGCAAATGCGTTGTATATATTTATGGACAAAACAATGTGTAATGAATAATTAAAAGGACAATTCAGGAAGAATTACAAACTTAAATGATCAAGTTAAAGGTTGAGACAGTGTTTTATTAAATACGTGTTCTCTAGACAAGTAGTCTATATGTAATCAATATCCATAAGACATTCAGCAGTGTGATATCAAGAAATATTACAAAACCACATATTTGAATATTCTTTCATCAAATTTACCATAAAAAAAAAGATTTAGAATTTTTTCTACCCAGGGAAAAAGAAATTTTATAATCAATTATGTTTCATCGAAAATACCCAATCACATTATCGTTGGGAATTATGCCACCTTCAGCCCTCCCATAGAATTGAAATGTTTGTCTATACTCTTTTTGGTTGCTATTTGTTCCAGAATTTTCATTCATATTTGCTCCACGTGTTTTCTTTTCCTTTAATAACTAACTCGCCAGCGTGATTTGATGGCGTTTTGTGGCTTCTTGTCAGATTTAGACACGACAACTAGTAGAAGGAAAACTTCGCTTATTGCTTAATTCCAGTTGACAGCTGGTAATTCTACTGTTCCTGTTTCTCAGTTGTAGCTACTATTTCCACATACCCAGAATATAAGCGATATAGAAGAAATTTGGGATCATCTACCGATATGTTCTATGATTTTTCCTGTCATAGGTTATGATTGTATGGTTTTAATGGTGGGTGCAATAAATGATCAACAGCATTGGATGATTTCTCAAGTGCTGCTTTGCTTTTGATCCGAGTCCTTAGTTATAATAATTCAAAATTATACATAGCGGGCATTATCATTCCTTTAGATTCATTTTGCAATTATCAATCGCCATTCGTGATCTATTTTTGTTCCTTGAATCTGAGTAGAGGCATTTTCCTCTTCTGAAAGTAGGGCATAAGTTGTTCTTACGGCAACAATACCGTAACTGGAATAGCAATTGCATTTAGTGGATGGAACCCGCAGGATACGAAACCAGAGCAGATATTTTAAAAGAGTGAAGCTAGATTCCCAAGGTTTGCTAACGACGTTTGAAAAGGTTCATTTATATATAAGGTTCAAAGGATGTCTTGACAGAAACACTGAAGATGCAATGATGTAATCTTGCTGCAATCTTTACTGAGAGGTCGAAATACGGACCTGTGTAGAGTGAACAGGTAATGGGTACTGTGCGGTGGGGAGTGTGTGTGTGTGGAGCTGACAATGTGGATATTCAATTTTATTGCACACTCGAACAATCCACGAGTTTCATGGGCGCTGTGCCCGTACGGTAAAAGGAACTGGAATCTCTGAAAGACCACATCTTTCGAGAGAGATGTTCTGAAACCAATGCATGCCTGACTGATCGTCAATCAAACCGTTTCTTTGGAAGAAGCAGGGGAGTTCGGTAACATTAAAATCTTTAACGGATTTCCCTGTTTTCCCCATAACAACGAGCATAGGGCGCATTTTCCCTCTAGCAGCATAAACACACTTTCACCCGGACTATGCGTAAATTGCTTCTTGTTAGATTTTAATCTGTTGTTTCAAATGCATTTAATATTCAATGGAAGTTTTTTAAAAAAATATATATATTAAGATATTACTTAAATCGAATTTAGTGCTTTCTTTTTGCAAATGATGTATTATCCAAGGTATTTCAATAGAGCTGTTACAGTACACGTTTGCCATTACCTAAAGCATGACAATGAGCTTCGTCAGGAAGATGTCCACTTGTTGTCTGTATGTGCTACAATGTGCATGACATGAAGGAACCTTTTGATACAATAAACAACTCTTGTATTTTTAAATTTCTGAAAGAAGTAAATATTTATTATAAGATATAACTTTAAACCTTGAGCATTTTTATGTAATGTATATACAGTCCTTTATATTCAATACCCTTTCACCTAAACCTTCATTAACATGCACCATTTATGCACCATTTATAATCCCCGTTGATAGCGAAGCTTTATATATTACCCTTACCATCATTTCGTTTTGCTTTTAACTGTATGGCGTTAAATAGCCTGGCAGTGCTGATGCGCCGTGAAAATTTAATCAGTCAATGGGGAAGACGTGCACTTGAGGGCTGTATGGAAAAATATCCTACAGCGAGATCTGTACAGTCAAGCCATGTATCGATTGTGTTGAAAAATATATCCACCAGCAACCTAAAGCATGATTTGCACGCTGTAAATGATCTGTCCACAGCAAATACATTTTTGTAGTGGACTTCATTGTATCTCTGTTCAGCCACTGTCCTTAGTTTGTGTATAGGGGTGAGTACCTTATCCCTAACAAGCTAACCATATCCCCGGTTCTCAAACAATTGTATAGCATAATAAATCATGCACAGACCCAAGCCATTTATAAATGCAAAAGTTCGTAAATCTGTAACATATATTGTTGGATAATCAAAATGTGCTATTGATATTGTTTGGTACTCGAAATGTACCCCTGTTAATGATGTGATTCGTTACCGGTATTTGTATATACAAATCCATGCATGTGAAAGATCTTAGATTTTATATTTGTGATTTATAGCTTAAAGTGCCATAACAGTGTATCTACATTCAGTTGATTTCTTGGTGAATGAGAATATATATTCAAAATACGAATGTAAAAAATCCGATTGAAAAAATTTTCATCAATAACTGCATGGGAGCCAACAGAATATCGCGTTCGCACCTGTCTACGATAATAACCGAATGCAACCGCCACCCACTTCCTGTATATAGTGAAAACAAAGCGCGACACTTGTTGTAAATTAAGGCCCAGTTGGTATCGTCATATTATGGAAAAGTCTTAAGAAACTCAACACGAAAGCTGCGATTCTGAACGAAGTGAATTGTCACTGTCCTGCGGGTCTTCGCCATCCATTCAAATGATCATAAGATCAAGGCCATGGAGACTACTATGTAATTAAGAATGTACATGATACAATTTAAACTGTAAATTACAATAAAATCATCAGAACCCATTGATAAAATTTGTTTGATTAAAAATGTCAATTTTAATTAATGTGTTCATATATTATTTTATACCTGTACAAGTTCCACAACCGCAACAAAGCCCTTGTCTAAGTCTAGCATACAGTAGCTGCCATATTTGGCACTGTGTCCAGGAGTGTCAGCCCTACCATCTCCTCCAAGTGTAACAGATATCTGCTGTTCAATGATCTCTTGCACATAGGTTCTTTGAAAATTGTGCCAAACACTTCCAATAGCAGGATACAAGTAGAATTTCTGATGGTTAATAAATGTTGACATTCTTATGCAAGACACATTCATGAATTTGTACATGCGTAAGGATTTGCTAGGAATTGAACAAAATAGTAAAATTCCTGCTGATATTAGCAAATTTCCAGCTGGTTTA
>JAECUM010019295.1:0-20057 GCA_016617855.1 Megalonaias nervosa | reverse complement strand
TAAAAATAAAATCAGAATAAAATAAAAATAATAGTCCCTAAGGACTGTTTCAAGATGATTATATATACATGATTATGATTATATACATATGATTATATACATATGATTATGATTATATCTTAATTTAGGACAACACAAAACACAGAATCTTAATTACAGTAGCGTATTTACAGCAAGCATATTTACAGCACAGTTTAACCCCATGTGAAACCCCTAGGTTGCCAAAGGTCATCCTAGTAGGCTCAGAGGTTATACATAAACTTATCTTATGGACGCAGACGCATAAACACCCCCCCCCCAGCGAATTCCTAATCGAAACGAAATACTAGAAATTCAGAGGGCTGTCTAGGCATTATGATTTTATGTAACCCCTTAAATGAAGCAAGCATACTTACAGTAACAGTATTTACAGTAACGTATTAACATATTTACAGTAACGTATTAACATATTTACAGTAACAGTATTTACAGTAACGTATTAACATATTTACAGTAACGTATTTACATATATTTATAGGGACAGCACAGTTACATATAAACTTAATTCTAAGAACTTATCCTAGGACAACATACAAACTTATCTTAAGGACAATACTACGGGCCTTCTCTACTTTCAATAGAAATTTTTGCACACTCCCCCATCATAATCACCCAGGGAGTGCAAAATTACACCCACCAAGTGACATGGTGGGAGAGTGTACAAATTTTCTATTGAAACAATAGACGGGCTGGCTACGCCCCAATAAATATTAAATTTTGGCATAATATCGCCTTTCGCCCGACAGTATGCCGGTCACGAGAATCGAACCACGGACCTCGAGCATGAAAATCCAGCGCGTTAGCAATCGGCCACCAGACTTCAATATGTATATATGTTAAAAAAGTTATTATATAGTTAGCGCGTAAGTATACAGAATAAAATCAGAATTTATTGTAATGCATTGTGGATTTCTTAATAAAATCAGAATTTATTGTAAATGTATTGTGGATTTCTTAATAAAATCAGAATTTATTTTCAGTTTCCAAATGCTTGAAACTGCATTACACAAAACCCACAGCTAAAAGTCTGTATTAATCAGACGTTGCCAAGGATGCTAAAATAATCGATAAGTTGGACGAACACGCAATGCCATTCATTTCTAAAAATAACCTCATGTACAATTCACTGCTGAGATATATATTAGCCGATATAACACAGATAATATGTGACTCAGGTTAGCTTATTCTTTGTTTTGTAATAGTAAAATTAGCTACAATGGGCTTCTTGGAAACATTAGTGTTCTATGGGACATTCCAAACTGTATAAATCTCTATTAAATATATGTATTTAAGACAAATGGATTTTGCTGCTGACTGTACACATATATCATTTTTATGAACGATATTTATGAAAAAGGAAATATATATCGATACTTACTCAAAGCAATGCTGAAACTGATTGATAGAGACCCTTATATCATGAAAACGACGAATGAGATATGGGTTCTGACCAAAACTCGCAATATCATTAGTACAACAAGTACGACAACTGCAAGATTTACTATTATGCTTGACGGAGTTGTCTCGCTTAATCATCTGATACCATAAGAACATTACATCAATAAAAAAACACCTGCATAAAACAAACTATGAAAGCAAAATGAGAAGATACTGTTCATGAAGAAGGTTGTGGTAGACTAACATACTGGAATCTGATTTTTTGTAGAAATCTTTTGGAAAAAGCAGATCTCCTGATATTATCTGCCACGTATTTTACTGAAGGTGATGCTATGTTAAAGTATTTACCAGCAGAATTAATTGACTTAAATATAATTTCTTCACCATCTGTTTTTACGGATTTAACAGCTCTCTGTCCGAATATTTTACACCTTCCTGTATTTCCGGACTTGCAATTTTGACTTTGTGTAACAATTCGCAGGTTATCAAGCGAGTTATCAAGTTTATTACCACTGATGTGATCTATTACAAATCCATCCTTAATGATCCCAAAATAACACTCGTAGATGAAATAATTATTTCCATTGGCATTAAATCTAAAATAACCAGCATTATCAACACTACCGACTGGTTTCTTTAATCTACAGTTCCTAATTACACCATCACGAGATGCTTCATAATTGGTGATGATTGGATGCTTTACAAATTCATTTTGCTCCATTTATATACTAATATTATTTGTTTAAATCATTATTTTGAAAATCTAGCGAGATAATCTTCCTCGGTTTTTATAGGAGATTCAGAAGATGTATTTTTTTTTTCGTAATATCGTTTCAGCTCTCTGTATTTTTTACCACCACATTGCACACACAGTTGAGTTTTTCCTCTGACTCCAACACCACACCGCACACACGGTTTTGGTCCTAAACTACTTTGTCTAAGGCATTGCATGTGAAAGCCGCAGAATTCGTTTACGCATGCTTTGTTACAAGGAGAAGTATATCCGATCATAAGCCAATGGCATCGATTCTTTGTCTGAATCATATACAAAAGATTAAAATTCAATTAAATATATATTTGTCCTAATTATAATAATGCAGGAATTATCCGCGATTGAACATTCTGGAGCTAGATTTGATCTTGACAGACTGCCGAAACACAAATTTAGTATTTTGATGCAAGATCTAGCTTTAACGAATAAAGATATAACATAACGTATCCGTGAAGCCAAAATGGAATTTCGCGACGATGGTGCGGCTCATGTGTAGTCGACATTCAGAATTGAAAATACTGTTAATGTGATGAATGACAAACGAGGAAGAGAGATTATTGACTACCTTGTTCAGAAATATTTTATTTTAATAAAATTTATTGTAAAGACAGACGATGACACTTGGATTATTCGTGACAAACGTGATTCTGTCCACATGCAGTCAGGAAATAATATTGTTCTTAGTAAAAATCCCAGACCATGAATACTTACTGGTATTGACGAACCATATTACGAACGTGCATACCCTGTGACTGCGGTTGTATACGCGGTATATTCGTTAAATAATAAACCTGACGTTATGGATCTCAAACCTATGAAACTGTCATCCTTGACTTCGTCAAGAATAAATTGCGTAGCTGAACGGGTTACAGAACACTTCACAAACGCGATACGCGGAAACGGTTTAACGGATTTACGACGTAAAAAAATAAACACGTGGGCAGAAACAGTTAAAGATACCGGAGCGTCCATCAGCGACGTTGCTGAGCTGGGAAAGAAATTAAAATTCCCAATAACAGTGAAGACGTTAACCGGAGAGATTTTGTACAAACCAAAATATAAATCAAGAGGAGCTTCGATAGATATTATTGATCATAACGCACATGCATGGACTCTGGCAGTAACGGTATTTCCACGAGATAGAACTGTTAAATTTTATAATGGTCATGTATTCGATGCTATCAGAAATATCAGTAAAATTGACCCTGTATTTGTTTGGCTGATTCAAAGTTCGGAATATGATTATCATGAGCAGTTTGTACGGTCTAATGGTGATATTTATCGTACAGAATTTCTCCACGAAAAAATGAAAAATCTTGCATTAAAATATACCTCTGATGGTATTAAGGTTGGACAATTACTTAATAACTGTTTTACCGTTCCATCAATTGCTGCTCACTACGCTCAGGAGAAAAATTCATGGAAACCGACACGATTGGAATTTCTTGAAGATGTCCAACACAGTTGTGTGGAATACGGACACGGTGGATTGTGGAACACTAAATACGATTATAATGACGTTATCTCAGTTGATATGGTAGCGTGTTATCCTGGAAGTTTTCTTGGATACGGAGAATGTTCTGAATACTTTAAGAGATTTGGTCATCAACACACGAGATGACCAGAGTAGCGATAAACGGACCTTTACCTTTTGACTTAACCGGATTTGCTTGTATAGAGTTGTTCAAGTTTTACGAGGATCTCCATCCGATTGTTTATGCGTGGTTTGGAAGACATTTTTCAGAGCGACGTTGGGCTGCAATAGTACTAATAAAGTACATGCTTGATGCTGGAATTTTAATGTCGTTGAGCGTGAGAGAAGCAATTATATCATACCGCGTGCAGAAACAAGTTTGGTTGCCAGAACCGGATGTATTTAATGATGCTAGAAGATATTTTCCTAATCCTGAAGATGATATTGTTAAAATTACTAATAGTATACGTGAATGCAGGAGAGAAAGTGATGAGAAATTTGCAAAAGATCTCGGCAGAAAAATAATCGGTAAATTTACGCAAGTAGGATCATATGATCATAAACGAGCGTGTACAAGATTAATCATGGACGATGCTGAACTCGATTTTATAATTGCTGATACAACGGAGAAAAACACATTTATAAGTCGAAGTAATGCTTATTTATCAGACGGAACTAAATTAGGTACAATTGTGAGCTACAATGATGGCGAGTCACCGCAGTTTACTCATTTAAGATCTTCGATACTAGAGTATGTTTTGATAAATTTATTATCGATGATAAACAGATTTCCTCGGTATGCAGTCAGAGTCGCGACAGATTCATTTTACATAAACAAAAAATATGCGAATTCGTTAAAACAATTGCGTATTAACGTTCATGCATCATGGGGCGAATGGAGAATAAAACGTGAAGATATAATTAGTTATTCTGAATCTGCCGACGTTGAAATTGCGAAAACATATTACAAGAATAATCAAATACCAAGGATGTCATCGGCACCATCTGTATGTGATCCTGTGGCTAGACATAAAACCGTTTATCAGGTAAAACAACACACGCGATTGAATTATTTAATAATTGTTCTGATATGATTGTTTTGACACCGACACATAAACTCGACAGGGAAATAAAAGAACGAGGAGTAAAATCGTGTACATATCATAGTTTCTTTAGATGGTGCGGAGACGCATGGACTCCATCGTGGATGGGTGAGAAATACATTCCTAAAATTATTATCTGGGACGAGATATGCACGGTGTCGCTAGAGGTATTAAAAATATTTCTTGATTGGCTGTTATTGAAGAATACTGCTGTGATAATGTGTGGCGATCATGGTCAACCGCCACCTTTCATTGGATCGTCTCCACATGAGTGGCTGAAAACATTTGTAGATTACTACGAAGAAATAACTGGTGACCATAGAGCTATTGATAAATCACTAAAAGAGTTTAAAAAATTAATAAGACTACAGCCAGATAAAATACAATGTGAAATAATGCGTAAAGGAATTCCAGAAACTTCTATGAATAATTTTTGGACTTCATGGAGACCTGCTGATTTGATAGTTGCAAGTAGAAAAATAGTTCGCGATACACTTCAACAACAATTATTTACGTTACATAAAGAAAAATTTTCAAATCTACCTGTACCTTTGTGTTATCGCCCAGCAGATACTCGACGACAGAATGTTGATGTTGAGATTCCTGGTGGTGGAATACAAAATCTAGTGTTAAATGATATTGTTTTAGTTGTTGTTGATGTTGTTGAGAGCGCGTTAAGCATGGATAAATCGCCGTGGACGTTAGGATACGCTATAACGATTCACTCGTCACAGGGATTAACTATTACCGATACAAGTATTTGGATTGTCGATGATCGTATTGAGTGGTCAAATTTAGTTTATCTTGCGGTGTCTCGAGTCAGAAGAATATCTCAACTGGGCCGGGTTATCGTGGATTGCGTAATAACCAAAGAAATTCCTGACAACTTTGTCGATATCAATAAAAAAATTAGCGAGTTATAAACAATATGACAAAAAAAAAATAATCGCAATTTTGATATTGATGTTGAATTTATTATAACACTAAAAACACAACAGAATAATCATTGTGCAAGTTGTAACTGTAATATGCTATGGCAGTACTCGAGTAATAATCCATGACAATTTACCGTTGATAGAATTAATAGTAGTCTTGGTCACACACACAAAAATGTGATGCTGACCTGTCTTGAATGTAATCGACGTCGGGACGCTGGACACCCTGGTGCAAGTTTATAAAAGTGAACGCGGTAGTAATTGTGTATCTATAGGAATTATTTGTAATTGTACGAGTACAAATCCACGCTGAGGAGCAGTTGAATCTAATCTGTAGATTGCTGGTCTACCTGTAGACCTTACCACGCTAGAAATTTTGTGAGTGGTCACACTCTAGATAGGATCAGTTGTTCTTTTTCTACCTCCTTCAAGTTCACCAGGTTCATATAAATATCTTACGGTAACATTACCTAGTACTGGTTGAGAGGAAGATTTACGTTGTATTGGTATATATTTTTTTGTGATCGCATTAGAAGGTTTCATAGAAGTTGCACGAGTCACTTCGTTGTTCAACGCAGCTATCACACTCGGTAACCTTGCAACCCATTCACGAGATCTCTCCATGGACTTAAAGTCAGCAGATATTTCCCTTGCGTATTGGTATCCAAATAACCGCTCAGCAAGCGTTCGATTAAATCGTTCAACGATTGCCTGATCACGATGAATTTCTCTGTGTCCTCGTCTGATTTTAACGTTATGTCGCTTCATCAACGATGATACTGCACCAAGAAATTCTTTGCCAGGATCAACCTGTAGCAGTTGTGGCCATCGTAGACCACCACGTTCATAAATGCGCTCAAACGCAGATGCAACTTCAGTCGCTGTTTTAGTTGATAATGGTTCTGCTTCTTTATATCTACTCGCAACGTCAACGACGGTTAACGCGTATCTGTATGTGTATTGACGTCTACCAATTTTAATGGTATCGTGTGGTAAAAACAAAATATCTGCTTGATGAACTTCATTAGGGGTACTAACATCAAAATGTGCATACTGAATTTTTTTAGGTGGTGGTAGATAGATTTGCCATATTGCCTGTCGTGCTAACCACGCTGCAGCGACATCACGTGAAACTTTTGCTGCTTCAGCAAGTTTACTAATCGCTGCTTTACCTCTCCAGTATCCTCTTGGGCTATAATAAACAGATTCCATTATTATGATAATAATCAGTTGATTAAATACCAGCCCCTAACGTTATTTTACCTTTCATACCAGCTTTTACCAGAAAAGCAGCACATCTTTCTCGAAATGATTTATCTTTTACATTATTTATGGCATGAATTAATTTTATATCGGCGAGATGTCGTTGTTGTAAGTCTTTACTTTTATACGCGACATCGTGAATGTGACACGCTTGATCAATTGCATTTATTGGATACGCTCCAGGTTTTGGTTGGTCTTGGTTATCGAGTCGGATATCGAGACGAGTTCCAGGACCACAATAATTATATCCAGGTAAATGTTTTTCACCAGGATACTTTGCCCATGGAGCTCCTGGTAATTGACCTAACGAAGCAGCGATATCTCCACCTGTCTTTAATGAAATAAATTTGTATTTTTTTGTACCACATTTCACACAGTTGCCTGTAAGTGCGCGCCTGTTATTTTTTGTTATTATTGTCGTTAATCCACTGGTGGACGTATACGCTCTACATCGAACACAATATAAATTCATATTATTATTGTATGAATATAATTGACTTCTCAGCGACACGAAAACAAGAGCCAGTCAAACATCATCCAGCGCTACCAAATTCTATCAGAGCAATTATACTTGGCCCATCTGGGTCTGGTAGAACGCAATCATTACTTAATCTGATAATGCGATGGCTCAAGTGGGATAAATTATATTTAGTAGCACCATCTGTAGATGATCAACGATGTGACGAAGTATTTAAAGATTTTAATGAAAATGCAAAGTCGCTGATGTGTCCTGATAATGATGCTATTGATTTTATTACCGATATCGATGAAGATCCATCTATAGATGATCTTGATGGATGTATCAATAATCTCGTAGTGTACGATGATGTAATTGCTGGATAAACAATCCAATCCAGCTCGGATATTTTCGCGAGGCCGTCACAAAAATACAGACGTAATTTATTTAACTCAGAAATATACGCAAATTCCTAAAGTAATCAGAGATCATTGCGATATCTTAATTGTGTTCAGTGGAGTAGATAAGTATACTTTACAAAATATTTATTATACTTGGTGTTCAGGGGACATGGACATGATTAAATTTAGAAACTTCTTTTCAAAAGCACAAGCTATTCCGTTCGGATTTATAACAATAAATTTACATGACCCAAGATCTAGATATCGTATAGGTCTGGATAAAATCTTTGGTTAATTACAGCAGCAGAGAGGGTGAACGACCAACGTTGAGTGACCAACAAGTAAAATAAACACACCATAAAAAAACCCCAAAGAGTCAGAGATAAAGTAACGAGATAATCTAACCCTAAGAAATCTCATGGCCTGACAGAGTCAGGGTTAGAGGTTGTGGTTTAACGTCGCTGACCTTAAGATTTCCTTTTCGTAGGAAGGCTTATTTTTTCATAAATAATGTCTCTAGCAAAATGGTCTGTTCACCCTCTCTGCTGCTGAAATGTATACGTATTCTGTGTAGAATATTATCTGTTAAGTATTATTATTTAATAAATCAATATTAATAATTTGACCGCAAGACTTAAATTGAGAATGTCGTGGTGCAGATGCATATTTTTTAGTATAAAAAAATGTATATAAATATTTTAATTAGAACGAGCAAGATATGTCAGCTTGTGTTTTTTCTCATATATGTACGTTACGAAGCATGATTATTTTCTTTGAAAGAATATCAAGATAGTTCGTTTAAATTTAGGTTTTTTTTCCTAAAACCTATTCCTAAAACGTATCTTATATAGTATCTATTTGATGTTTGAAGAAAAAGAATTTGTTCAAACTATTGTTAAGTTGAGCCGAATTGTCTTTCGAGTTGGGCCGAATTGTCTTTGGGCCAAATTGACTATAATCCGGCATAAATGATACAACTCTCCCATCCCCTCACCCTATTCGATCCCACATCTTGAATCCACTTTTTTCTGGTAAACAGGGTCTTTCGGAAAAAGAAAGAACCCTTTTTCCCATCATCACTCTTTTGGTTACATCCATATGCAACACAGTGCACCATATTTGCATACAAAGCAGGATCGTAAGATATATCACATAGACGTTTACGTGGAAAAATTAAACACTTGAATGGTTAGGTTGAATAGAAAGGATAAATGTACGTTACATCCGTTTTTGGCACGCGGAAACTACCGACTGTTTACGGAGATTGCCGAATAATTTTTTCATTTAAAAAAGCGGATATTTAAATCTAATTAAACATTTTTATGGTGTGTATACATAACAAATGCGTTTTCTTTATGACTATAATAATATTACACGTTTGTACAATATAGGTGGCCAGTGACCTTTAAACAAAGGCTTTCCAACACCGATTCCCCCCGAATCAATGAAATAGCCATTCAAGCTTAACAAATAAAAAGGCAAAGACGTAAATAAAACAATCACATACCCTAGATTTGGTACAATATTGTCATAGCTCAGAATCCCAGATAATCAGACAAACAATCGGAACATCTCTCAAATTTATAAATAAAGACGGAAGTAAACATACCCCAGACCCCTGTGTCTTTACATTACCCAAGTCTCAAAAAGGGCTTCTCTTCGAGCACTCATAGATCAATGGGTCCAAATATTTGAATCGCCGCTCTCTATCAACCAAACAAAAGCGCTAAATCACTGATTGCAAGAAATATCTCGAATCAACAGGTCCGATTGCATAAAGCATAATCACTTAGCGCATGAAAAAACTATAACTATTAAAAGAAGCGAAAACTGCATAAGGTTCAAACAATTCTTACAGTATTAAATTGCAAATCATGCTACATAGCAGGCCTCCAGTCAGTTCAGACTGGTATGTAACAGTCGTTTTAACTTCACGGGATGAAAGTCATGGTGGAATAACAAGTGCCCTTCTGGTTGCTCGACATTATCTCTTTGAGACCTTAATTGCTTTACCTTGTTCTGATAAAACGAGGATTGAAGAATACAGTTAAATTTATTAGTAATCTATAAAAGACGGACTGGCATTGGAATGCTAAGACCATGTATGACTATTTGATGGCCTTTCTTCATAATGTTGTCACTAATTAGAAGCAAACGAGACTATAGAAAGGCAGTTACTCCGCCGTTTAGTTGAACGCGCCACTCTACAGCAATCGACGAAGGAAAGAAACGAATCAAACAAGATTTTTGTTCGTGGAACGCTCATTGTTATTCGTTAGTTTTATGTTGTCAAGCGCTCGTCAAATACTGCGTCAAATATTATTTTGTTCTCATTCCTGGCAAAGCGTGGTATGGACGATGAGTATTGGCAACATACTTAGCATCAAGCTCAGTTTATCTTCCCCGCTTCCCCACAGAGATTAGTTTTCTTCCGTTTTCAGTTATAGTTTTGCTTCAGTTTTGACCTAGAGTTTTGAGTGGATCTTGTAACACCTGTGCTTGATGTTTAGCTGTCATTTTATGCTGGCTCAACGGGTCTCAATTTCCTGACTATTTGATACTTCTCAAATGAACTAATTATACCTATACAATTTGAAAATAGAGTAAACGTGACGTGCTGGCTATCTATTTTATTTGGGGTTATGTAAAAGAAAATGATTTGTTTAATGTTAAAATGCAGATCCATTCTTATTGACTTAGGAAAGGTGAATCTTTTTAAACGATACAATCTCCGATTATAAAGTGTGACAATCAGAGATGGCGACAATGAGACGAGCAGATTGGATTGTTAGAAAGAAAATGTAAACGACGAAACACGCCGAAGGTATTGGTAAAAATAAGTCGATGATCTGAAAATACATCAGTGCTGAATCATGGTGAATAATCCTTCATCTCCAGTACAGACACTTTAACTTGTATGAATAGAGAAACATTAGCGGTAACAAGATACACGTTTTCGTACACAAACCTGAAGTGGGAAATGGTTTGTGGTGCTGTGGTATCATACACTGTAACTCATTCAAAAAAACTATTTAACTCATGTAAATCAACAACTGAGAAAAAAGGGAAAAAGTTATGGATAATCAGCTGTAAGTGTCATAGCCACGGAGCTAATTTAAATAAATTTCAAAGTGAAGTATTTATGGCTTAAACAACTTGATGTTTGAACAGTTTTCCACAAGAAAATGTTTAAACAGTATTTCATAAGAAATGTTCGAACAGTTCTTATGTTTGAACAGTATTCCGTAAGAAAATGTGCACAAACAAATCAAAGATGAAATCAAGCTTTTTTGGGCTTTGAAGGTAAATTTATATATTCAACAAGGGGGTCTTTTATTCTATATAAAACTGTTCCATGGCTGAATTTCGATCAACTCATGCATGAAAAGACCGATTTTGACCTACCCTGTTGTCTCTCAATATTAAAGATAGCTGAGAAGGATGGTAATGCTAATCTGTCCATGCTCATATTACGCGATGCTAGTGTGAATCCGCGAGATATATATCTGGAACGTATTCAGAGAATGATTATTCTCTTTTTGAGGCGTGATGTATCTAGTCCTACCTAACTGATAGCTCGGCTTTGCGGGCGCTTAGAGATAATACGACTTCCTATGTGGCACAAGAAACGCGGATTATATACCATATTGCTTATTGGGGAAATTTCTTCACTGTATTGTTAACTACACAGTAGTTATCTAGGCGACTATAAATATGCAAAGAAAAGAAGAAAAACAACGCGATGTTGCTTCTCTATCGAAGAATTTTGGAGATATCACATTGTTATCTTTGAATGTAAGACTAGAAGCCTTGACTGGACAGAGAGCGAGAAAGTATAGGACAAGCGATGTACTTGTTTGTGTGTCGAATTTATTTACTTTGTTTTCCTGGGTGGTGATACTATTGGATGCAAATTCCTACATTAAATGCAACAGGAATTGGTAAGAAATTAGCCAAGTATATAAAAATTGCGGTTTAAAGTTTGGTTTATCTTCCGTAGTAACAAAACTAATCTTATAATAAAAGTTTAGTTGATCTATATTAATCTTGTTAGGTCTTTGTGCATTTTTACTTATATTTTAAGGTAAAATTAGTTTATTTCCCAAACTGTTAGTTTACGACTCTACGAGTTTTCGTATTTTGCCAGAGTCTGTCGCGTGTTTTTAGCACGAGTATCCGGACATTTGATCTTAGAACTGTTGATCATAGGACGATTGGTCATAACCTGTTGATTATAACACGACTGGTTATAATCTGTTCATCGTTGCACGATTTGGTCATAACCTGTTGATCATAACACTATTGGTTTTAATCTGTTGGTCGTAGCACGATTGGTTGTTGCTGTTGTAGGGTTTGACGCCATTTTTCAGCACAAGATAGGCTATACATGGCGGCTAGTATAAATGGAGGAGGAAGGACCCGGGAAAACCCCGGAAAGAACCACCGACCCACGAGAAGCTACTGGCAAGCTTTCTCACATATCCACATTGGCCGAATCCGAGACTCGAACCCACGCAGACAGAGGTGAGATGGCAGTGATCCGTAACGGTGAGCGCTTTAGACCACTGGGCCACTAGGGGCCCCTCAATCAGTCAGTCAATGGGAGGTGATGGTAAATGATTTTCTAATGCTACCATCCAGTATTTCATTCGGAGCACATCCACTAAAACACCTGAGCGAATAGTATTCACACACAGTGCAAGAATACTCGACCTTAAAAACAGCATGCTCACGGTAGAGAGCCAAAGTCAAACACACGTGGGAGAATATCTCCGAATTACATCAATGGAATTGACGATGGAAAAGGTTAGTGATCTTGAAAAGTCAGCATCTGATCAGCCTGTATTATGTAAGATTACAAAGATAATACAAGAAGTGCACAATGAACTTCGACCGCATGACTGGAAGAGTCGTAAATATAAAATAAACTAATATATTATTCCTGAGTTGGCAGGAGAAAACGTTGAACAGGATTAGGGGCATTGTATTTATCAAGCATTTAAAACTTTAAAACTATATATATATATATATATATATATATATATATATATATATATATATATATATATATATATATATATATATATATATATATATATATATATATATATATATATATATATATATTGTTACGTGTAGGCTCGTACAAATGTAATAAAAGAAAAGAGTGAAGTCAACAAACTTTGTAAATTTTAACAAAATAATTTATTTCCCTAGAAAACAATGTAAAAATAGGAAATAGGACTTACGGTTTGTGAATATAAAACAAAAATTAATCCTTTAATTAATTGAAATATATAAGTCCTAATGGAATCCAGGTTCGAATCTCGATGAAATTCCAATATGGAGGCGATGACGTCCGATGAGACCGTCGTACAAATGGCAACAGATCCTCGATTGAATCACAGTTTATGTTTCCGTTTAGAATTCCAGAATAAATTTCCACTGAATTTCTTTCTCCCAGAACTTTTATAAATATGAAGGACTTGTTTAGTTTTCTAGAGAATAAATTATTAAATTCCCAAAATAGATGAACTTCAAAACAATCGGACGTCAACAATTGAATTACCTTGTATCTTCAAGGTGTAAACATACGACTGAGTACATTTAATACCAATTGGCTGTTTTAAGCCTCGATTTTAGATCACATAGTAGTTCACGTGATAAGCTACGTGATTTCTAACTTCAACAGCGCAATACAAAATGCTATTTAGCACGTAGCTACAATAGCCCTATCTAAGAATCAAATTATCACACTGGAAATATATTTTAAAAAAAGAAAGGCTGTTTACAATTTAGTTAACACGTGGGCCGAAATGACCTTGGTAATAGTCAATCGTTTTAACTCGATGTTTACAAGATCTATGAACCAGGGTGAGCTAAAAATAGTGCTAATGTAATACCGATTACGTTCTATTCAGGTCAAAACAGAGACTAAATTTACCGGGAAAATATCAAATCCAGTAAAAATTATCATTACAATAAAATATAATGAAACAAAAATAAAATAAAAAAAAGAATTTTAAAACTAACACACAAGCAATTTAATTACATATACGTAACAATATATATTATGTGCATCACCTTATTAAATGGTAACCGGATTTCGACGAACCCTGACGAGGACTTTACATCAAATTCTCCATATCTAATCACAGTCCAATTCATGTGTACGATAGTGAGCATGATGAGCTCAGATGAGCAGTGTACACGATGAGCTCATTTATCAACTTTAAATTATTCAGATAATATCTCTACAAGGCAACAAAAAAAATAATAAACATTTTAGATAAAATTAAACCTACGATCCACTTATGAATTAAAAGTCCATCTATGATTATATACACTCTACTTGATGTACTGGTTCACATCTAAAATTCATAATTATTGCCGTCTCAGGTATAGTTACGATGATATTTCGTCACACCATCTCTACACCAAAAGTGCAATGAGCATACTTGCAGCCCACTTGTAAATTTTGAAATTATTACCATCTCGTGTTGTGTGGTACTACGACATTTCAACCTAGTATGAAACTCTGTGTAATGTGTAAGCAACTGTTGCTGCTCAAACGACACTTTGCATTTTTCAGTTTTAAAGCTAATTGCATGTAAAGCTCTAAGTTTATATAGTGAAGAACGTCCTTGCTTTTATTTTCACATATCCGAGCAGCTTAGGTACAATCAATTCTGCACCCTCTGTAACCATCTAGTCTAAGTTTCTTTTATATAATGCTAGTATAAAGTCCATGAAAAGGTTTTGTAAATGTAATGGAACCTCTAATTCTACTTCTAATATGCATCGAGTGTTACAGCAGCAGAGAGGGTGAACCCTACAACTTTGTAGAGACCTTATTTTTGAAAATTAAGGGTTCCTACGAAGGTTATAAAAAAAAACATTTTTGTCTATAATACTATCTATTAATTGACCAGATTTTTTCACAATCTGGTCACGTACGTATGTCATTCACCCTCTCTGCTGCTATAAATTAAACAGCCAGTATAGATATTATCAATAATGAGTATTGGAGAACCACACTCAGCTAAATTAGCTCTACTGCTGCTATGATTTTTATCCAAAAATTATATCAAGTCCGTTGCGATATCTTGACCTTGGATCGTGTAAATTTATCGTTACAAAACCAAATGGAGCAGCTTGTGTTTTTGAAAAGAAATTTTTAAATTTGTTCATGTCCATATCGCCTGAACACCAAGTATAATAAATATTTTGCAGCGTATGATTATCTACGCCATTAAACACAACCAAAATGTTACAATTGTCTCTGATTACTTTTGGAATTTGTGTACATCTCTGTGTAACATAAATCACGTCTGTATTTTTATGTCTACCTCGTGAAAATATTCTAGCTGGATTTGATTGTTTGTCCAGCATAACATCATCATACACTACTAAATTATTAATGAATCCATCCAGATCATCTACGGATGGCGCTTCATCAATATCAGTAATAAAGTCTATGATATTATCTTCATGTAACGATTTTGCGTTTTCATTAAAATCTTTAAGTACTTCGTAACATCGCTGATCATCTACAGATGGCACTACTAAATATAATTTATCCCACTTCAGCCATCGCATTATTAGATTAAGCAATAATTGCGTCTTCCCACTTCCAGATGGGCCTATTATAATCATTCTGATAGAATTCGGAAGCGCTGGATGGTGCTTTACTGGCTCTTGTTTTCGTGTCGCAGAAGAGTCAATTATATCCATATAATAAATAATATGAGTCTATATTGTGTTCGATGCAGAGCACCTACCGATACTACTGAATTAACAACAATAATAACAAGAAATAAAAGACGTGCACTTACGGGCAAGTGTGTGAAATGTGGCACCAAGAAATATAAATTTATTCCAACAAAGACAGGTGGGGGTGATATCGCTGCTTCGTTAGGAAAATTACCAGGAACTCCATGGGCTAAATATCCCGGTGAGAAACATCTACCCGGATATAATTATTGTGGTCCTGGAACTCGTCTCGATATCAGACTCGATGATCAAGATCAACCAAGACCCGGAGAGTATCCAGTAAATAAGATTGATCAAGCATGTCACGTTCATGATGTCGCGTATAAAAATAAAGATTTGCAACACCGACATCTCGCGGATGTAAAATTGATTCACGCGTTAAATTCTATACCTAATAAATCTCTCAGAGAAAAATTAGCTAGTTTTCTAGTAAAAACTGCTATGAAAGGTAAACTAGTGTTAGGGGCTGGCAATTAATTATATAACTATCATAATGGAATCTGTTTATTATTCCCCGAGAGGATTTTGGAGAGGTAAGGCAGCGATTAGCAAAAGTTTCACGTAATGTCGCTGCATCATGGTTAGCACGACAGGCAATATGGCAAATCTTTCTAAGTCCACCTAAAAGAATTCATTACGCGCATTTTGATGTTAGTGTCCCTAATGAAGTTCATCAAGCGGATATACTGTTTTTACCACACGATACCATTAAAACACGTGGACGAAAATCACGCACATACAAATACGCGTTAACTGTCGTTGACATTGCTAGTAGATATAAAGAAGCGGAGCCGTTATCAACAAAAACAGCATCTGAAGTTGCATCTGCGTTCGAACGAATTTATCAACGTGGCGGTCTACGATGGCCACGGTTATTACAAGTTGATCCCGGTAAAGAATTTCTTGGAGTAGTATCATCGTTGATGAACAAACACAACGTTAAAATCAGACGAGGACATACTGAAATTCATAGTGATCAGGCAATCGTTGAACGATTTAATAGAACTCTTGCCGAGCGGTTATTCGGATATCAATACGCAAAGGAAATATCTACTGACTTCAAAGATAGATCTCGTGAATGGGTTGCAAGATTACCGAGTGTGATAGTTGCGTTGAATAATGAAATTACTCGTGCAACTTCCATGAAACCTTCTAATGCGATAAAAAAAAAATATATACCAATACAACGACATGAATCTTTCTCTCAACCAGTATTAGGTAATGTTACAGTTAGATATTTATATGAACCTGGCGAACTTGAAGGTGGTAAAAAAAGAGCAACCGATCCTATCTGGGGCGTGACTACACATAAAATTTCTAGCGTGGTTAGATCCACTGGTAGACCTCCAATATACAGACTAGATTCTACTGCCCCTCAACGTGGATTTGTACGTGAACAATTACAAGTAATTCCTGAGGATACACAATTACCACCAAGCTCAATTTTGTAAACATCTAGAGCCTCGACGTCGATTACACTCAAGACAGGTCAGCATTACATTTTTACGTGTATGACCAAGATCACTATTAATTCTGTCTACGGTAAATTGTCTTGGATTATTATTCGAATACTGCCATGACATATTACAGTTGCAACTTGCGCAATTATTATTCTGTAGTTGTTTTAGTTTTATAATAAATTCAGTATCAATATCAAAGTCACGATTATTTTTTTTGTCACACTGCTTATAACCAGATAGTTTTTTTTCTTATTACGTCATTATTAACAGTTTGATCATTATCTTCTATAAAATTCATAATAACCCTATGTAGTTGAGATATTCTCCTGACTCGAGATACGGCGAGATAGACTAAATTCGACCACTCGATCCGATCATCTACAATCCAGATTTTAGTATCAGTTATAGTTAATCCCTGTGACGAGTGAATCGTTATAGCGTATCCTAACGTCCACGGCGATTTATTCATACTCAGCGCATTCTCAACGACATTAATATCGACTAAAACAATATCATTCAGTACAAGATTCTGTACCCTTGGTGGAACCAAGACACCTGGTATTTCAACTTCAATATTCTGTCGTCGAGTATCTGCTGAGCGATAACACAAAGGTACAGGTAGATCTGAAAACTTTTCTTTATGTAACAAAAATAATTTCCTTTGCAGTTCATCACGAACTATCTTTCTACTCGCGACTATTAAATTAGCGGGATTCCATAAAGTCCAAAATTCATTCATAGAAGTCTCTGGAATTACTCCTCGCATTATCTCACATTGTACTCTGTCTGGTTGAAGTCTGATTAATTTTTTAAACTCTTTTAGCGGTTCATCGATAGCTGTATGGTCATCATGTATTTCTTCATAATAATTTACGTTATTCTTTAGCCATTCATGTGGAGACTGTCCAACAAAGGGTGGTGGTTGACCATGATCGCCGCACATAATCACAGCAGTATTCTTCAATAACAACCAATCAAGAAATGTTTTTAGTGTTTCTAACGACACCGTGCATATCTCGTCCCATATAATATATTTAGGTACATATTTTTTACCCATCCGCGATGGGGTCCACGTGTCTCCGCACCATCTAAAGAAACTGTGATATGTACACGATTTTACTCCTCGTTGCTTTATTTCTCTAGCAAGTTTATGTGTAGGTGTCAAAACAATTATATCCGAATTATTATTTATAAATAAATTAATTACACGAGTTGTTTTACCTGACCCTCCACACCCATTAAGATAAACGGTCTTATGTCTAGATACAGGATCGTACACAGATGGTGCAGATGACTTTAATATTTGATTATTATTTTTGTAATATGTCTCCACAATTTCAACATCAGCAGATTCAGAATAACTAAGTATATTTTCTTGTTTTATTCTCCATGTCCCCCATTCACCATTACCGAGTTTTAATAAATCTTTATATTTTTTATGTACATAAAATGAATCCGTAGCGACTCTGACAGCGTGATGAGGAAATTTATTTATCATCGATAGTAGGTTTATCGAAACATAAGCTAACATCGAAGATCTTAAATGAGTAAACTGCGGTGACTCGCCATCAAGGTAGCTCACAATGGTACCTAGTTTCGTTCCATCTGATAAATAAGCATTACATCTGTTTATAAACGTATTTTTCTCAGTTGTATCAGCGATTATAAAATCTAGTTCAGCATCGTCCATAATCAATCTTGTACACGCTCGTTTATAATCGTATGAACCACCTTGAGTAAATTTACCGATTATCTTTCTACCGAGATCTTTTGTAAATTTCTCATCGTATTCGTTTCTGCATTTATTTATTTTAATAATATGATCTTCATCAATATCAGGGAATTCTTTTCTGGTATCATCGATATTAAATCTGTTCGGTTCTAGTAACCAAACTTGCTTCTGTGAACTATACGATATAATCGCTTCAGTTACTCTCAACGATATTAAAAATCCAGCATCAAGCATATATCGCAATAGTACTATCGGAACCCAACATCGCTCTGAAAAATGTCTTCCAAACCAAGCATAAGTAATCGGATGGAGATTTTCTGCAAATTCGAATAATTCTACATGAGCAAATCCGGTTAAGTCAACATCTGGTAAATGTCCGTTTATCGCAACCCTGGTCATGTCATGTGTAGGATGTCCGAATCTCTTAAAGTACTTAGAACATACTCCATATCCAAGAAAACTCCCAGGATAACACGCTACCATATCAACTGAGATAACATCACTATGGTTGTATTTGGTGTTCCATAATCAACCGTGACCATATTCTATAAACTTTTCTTGACATCTTCAAGGAATTCCGATCGTGTCGTTTTCCATGAATTTTTCTCCTGAGCGAAATGGGCAGCAACCGATGGTACGGTAAAGCAGTTATTTAATAATTGTCTAATTTTTATATCGTCTGAAGTATATTCACGCCAAAAGCGCTGCGCAAGATGTTCCATTTCTTCATGAAGAAATTCTGTACGATAAATATCACCGTTAGGCCGTACAAACTGATCGTAATGAATATATTCCGAACTCTGAAATAACCAAACAGACACAGGGTCGCTTTTGCTGATATTTTTAATAAAATCAATTATATCACCGTCATAAAATTTAACCGTTCTATCTCGTGGAAATATTGTTACTGCTGAGGTCCATGCATGTGCATTATGATCAAAGATTGTTATAGGTTTTCCATTTTTTATATATTTTGGTTCGTATAATATCTCTCCGGTTAGTGTTTTTACTGTTATTGGAAATCTTAATAACTTTTCTAGTTCAGCAACATCCTTAATAGATGCACCAGCATCTTTAACGGACTCTGCCCATGTGTTTATTTTTTTGCGTCTTAAATCAGTTAAGCCATTACCACGTATCGCATTTGTAAAATGTTCTGTAACTCGTTCAGCTACGCAGTTTATTCTTGATATTTTCATCGGTTTCAGATCCGCAATATTAGGTTTATTATTTAGCGGAAATATTCCATA
>JAECUM010019294.1:0-32518 GCA_016617855.1 Megalonaias nervosa | reverse complement strand
GTAAAATCAATTTATCAGTCTATGTTAGAATCCTTGGCGGTGGTAAATGAAAAGCAGGTAAAGCTATTTGCGCCTCTTGCACGTTCGATCGAAAATATCAGATCCGAACTGTCTCGTGAATACGAGAAAAAGAAGATTGTGGACAATCGTGTAATGCAACTGAGAAAGATTACGTTATTTGATTCTGTCAAAAGTGAGAGTGACACTGAGAGCAGCGACGGTAAAGGTACCCATGGCAAAATATAGAGTCGAACTATATACAATTTATTTATTAAGGGTATAGAGTTAGATATATTCAAATATTATCCGCTGATTGTATTTTATTGAATATGCAGATTTGTATGTTTTATTTGCGACAAATTGTACTGAAACAGGATGTATGCTAAAATGTTTTGGAGCCGCATTAATTGAGGGAAAAATTATTTCTTGTACTGTTTCTGTATTTATGGATTTAATAGCTCTCTTTTTAAATACTTTACATTTTCCAGTATTTCCGCGTACAGCATTCTGACTAGGTGTAATGGCCTGCAGGTTAGATAACCGATTATTTTTGGGATTTCCATCAATGTGATCAACTACAAGTCCATTTTCAACTACTCCACGAAAACATTCGAATATGAATCTACTTGATAAATAATTTTTATTTCCAGCACGAAATCTAAAATAACCAAATTTATCAAGACTACCGACTGCGTTTTTTTGATTTACAGTTTCTGATTACACCATCTCGGGATGCTTCATAATTTATATATACTGGATGTTTAACAAATTCGTATTTATTACGAAATGCTTCTTTTCCTAATTCTCTTATAATATCATTGTCGATCATTTCATCATAAGTCTGATTTGTCTGAGTCATTTTATATAATAATATTATTTGTCTAAATCATTGTTTTGAAATCTAACCAGATAATCTTCTACGGTTTGTATAGGAGATTTACCTGACGATGTATTATTTTTTTGTCATAATATCGTTTTTAGTTCCCTGTATTTTTTTCCGCCACATTTTAGACACAATTGAGTTTTTCCTCTGACTCCAACACCGCATTGCATACACGGTATTGGTCCTGTACTTCCATTTTTGATGGTTTGCATATGATATCCGCAGTATTTGTTCACACACGATTTATTACAAGTAGAAGTATATCCAATTTTGAGCGAAGCACATTTGTTTTTTGTTTCAAACATTATATATATACTAAAATTTTAATTTAAATACTTGTCTTAATTATATGAACGAATTATCGGCAATTGAACCTCAGATATCCAGATTTGATCTTGACAGATTATCAGAATATAAATTTAGTACTTTGATGCAAGATCTAGCTTTAACAAATGAGGATATAACCGAACGTATTCGTGAAGCCAAGAAGGAATTTCGTGACGATGGCGCTGTTCATGTATGGTCAACATTCAGAGTTGGAAATGTTACTAATATGATGAATGATGAACGAGGAAAAGTAATTATTAATCACATTGATGATCAAAAATATTTTATTTTAATAAAATTTATTGTAAATACAAAAGAAGATATTTGGATTATTCGTGATAAGCGCGATCCAGTACACATACAATCAGGAAATAATATTGTTCTCTTAAATAATAAATCTAAACCCGGAATACTGACTGGTATTGATAAGATATATTATGAACGGAGCTACCCAGTTACTTCAGTCGTATATGCAATATATCCGCTTAATAATAAACCTGACGTCGGGGATCTAAAGCCTATGAAACTGTCAGAGTCAAGAATAAACTGTGTAGCTGAACGAGTTACAGAACATTTTACAAACGCGATATGTGGTAATGGTTTAACAGATTTAAGGCGTAAAAAAATAAATACATGGGCAGAATCAGTTAAAGATACCGGAGCGTCTATCAAAGATGTCGCTGAACTAGAAAAGAAATTAAAATTCCCAATAACGGTAAAGACGTTAACCGGAGAGATTTTATATAAATCAAAATATGAATCAAGAGGAGCTCCAATAGATATTATTGATCATAATTCGCATGCGTGGACCTCAGCAGTAACAATATTTCCACGAGATAGAGTGGTTAAATTTTATGATGGACATATATTTGATTTTATCAAAAATATCAGTAAAAGTGACCCTGTGTCCGTTTGGTTATTTCAAAGTTCAGAATATGATCATTGCGATCAATTTGTACGACCTAATGGTGATATTTACCGTACAGAATCTCTTAATGTAGAAATGGAAAATCTTGCGCTAAAATATACTTCAGACGATGTCAAAGTTAGACAATTATTAAATAATTGTTTTACAGTTCCATCCGTAGCGGCTCATTTTGCTCAGGAGAAAAATTTATGGAAACCAACACGATCGGAATTTCTTGAAGACATTCATAAAAGTTGCGTAGAATATGGACACGGAGGATTATGGAATACTAAATATAAGTGTAATGACGTTATATCCGTTGATATGGTAGCGTTTTATCCTGGAAGTTTTCTTGGATATGGAGAATGTTCTGAATACTTTAAGAGATTCGGACATCCATCACACGAGATGACCAGGGTTGCGATAAACGGACATTTACCAGATTTTGACTTAACCGGATTTGCTCATGTAGAATCATTCGAGTTTGCAGAAAATCTCCATCCGATTACTTATGTTTGGTTTGGAAGACATTTTTCAGAAAAATGTTGGGTTCCAATAGTACTATTGCGATATATGCTTGATGTTGGAATTTTAATATCTTTACAGGTGAGTGAGGCGATTATATCATATAGTCCACAGAAGCAAGTTTGGTTACCAGAACCAAATAGATTTAATATTGATGATGCCAGGAAAGAATTTCCTAATCTTAATGAAGATGATATTATTAAAATTACTAATAATATACGTAAATGCAGGGGACGAGCATGATGAGAAACTTGCAAAAGATCTTGGTAGAAAGATAATTGGTAAATTTACTCAAGGAGGAGCATATGATCATAAAAGACACTGTACAAGACTGATTATGGACGATGCTGAACTTGATTTTATAATTGCTGATACAACAGAAAAAAATACATTTATAAATCGGAGTAATGCTTATTTGTCAGACGGAACCAAACTAGGTACAATTGTGAGTTATCTTGATGGTGACTCACCGCAGTTTACTCATTTAAGATCATCTATGTTGGCATATGTTTCTATAAATCTACTGTCTATGATAAATAGATTTCCTCGTGATGCTGTCAGAGCCGCAACGGATTCGTTCTACATAAATAAAAAATATACAGATTTATTAAAACCGCTACTTGGTAATGGTAAATGGGGGTCATGGAGAATAAAACAATAAAATATACTTAGCTATTCTGAATCTGCCGACGTTGAAATTAAGGAAATATATTACAAAAATAATAAAATATCAAAGTCATCAGCACCATCTGTATATGATTCTGTGGCTAGACATAAAACCGTTTATCTTAATGGGTGTGGAGGGTCAGGTAAAACAACTCGTGTGATTAAATTATTCATGAATAATAATTCGGATATAATTGTTTTGACACCGACACATAAATTAGCCAGAGAGATAAAAGAGCGAGGAGTAAAATCGTGTACTTATCATAGTTTCTTTAGATGGTGTGGAGACACATGGACTCCTGAGCGAATGGGTGAGAAATACATACCTAAATATATTATCTGGGACGAGATATGCACGGTGTCGTTAGAAATATTTAAAACATTTCTTGAATGGCTATTGACGAAGAATACTGCTATAATAATGTGCGGTGATCATGGTCAACCACCACCTTTTATTGGACAGTCTCCACATGAATGGCTGAAGAATAACGTAGATTATTATGAAGAAATAAATGATGACCATAGAGCTATTGATGAACCGCTGAAGGAATTTAAAAGGTTAATTAGACTACAACCAGACAGAGTACAATGTGAAATAATGCGAAGAGTAATTCCAGAGACTTCTATGAATGATTTTCTAAATTTATGGAATCCCACTGATTTAATAGTTGCAAGTAGAAAGATAGTTCGTGATGAACTACAGGAGAAATTATTTCTGTTACATAAAGAAAAGTTTTCAGATCTACCTGTACCTTTGTGTTATCGCCCAGCAGATACTCGACGACAGAATATTGATGTTGAAATTCATGGTGGTGGAATACAGAATCTTGTCTTGAATGATATTATTTTAGTCGATATTAATGTCGTTGAGAATGCGCTGAATATGAATAAATCACCGTGGACATTAGGATATGCTATAACTATTCACTCATCACAAGGGTTAACTATTTCTGATACAAATATTTGGATTATAGATGATCGGATCGAATGGTCGAATTTAGTCTATCTCGCAGTTTCTAGAGTCAGAAGAATATCTCAGCTACATAGGGTTATTATGAATTTTATAGAAAATAATGATCAGACTGTTAATAATGACGTAATAAGAAAAAAACTATCTGGTTATAAGCAGTGCGATAAAAAAAATAAGCGTGACTTTGATATTGATACTGAATTTATCATAAAACTAAAAGCACAACAGAATAATAATTGTGCAAGTTGTAACTGTAATATGTTATGGCAATATTCGAATAATAATCCAAGACAATTTACCGTAGACAGAATTAATAGTGATCTTGGTCATACACGTGATAATGTGATGCTAATCTGTCTTGAATGCAATCGACGTAGAGGTTCTGGTTATGTAATTGTATGTGGTGGTAATTGTGTGTCTTCAGGGATTACCTGTAATTGTTCACGTACAAATCCACGTTGAGGGGCTCTCGAATCTAATCTGTAGATTGGAGGTCTACCAGTAGATCTAACTACACTAGAAATTGTATGTGTAGTCACACTCCAGATAGGATCAGTTGCTCTTTTTTTACCACCTTCAAGTTCGCCAGGTTCGTATAAATATCTTACAGTTACATTACCTAATACTGGTTGAGGTTGATGTCTGTCATCACTGCGGGGTATATATTTTTTTGTGATCGAATTAGAAGGTTTCATGGAAGTTGAACGAGTAATTTCATTATTTAATGCAGCTATCACACTTGGTAACCTCGCAACCCATTCACGAGATCGCTCACCGGATTTAAAGTCAGTAGATATCTCTTTTGCGTATTGGTATCCAAATAACCGCTCAGCAAGTGTTCGATTAAATCGTTCAACAATTGCCTGGTCACGATGAATTTCAGTATGTCCTCGTCTGATTTTAACGTTATGTTTCTTCATCAACGATAATACTGTACCAAGAAATTCTTTGCCAGGATCAACCTGTAATAACTGTAGCCATCGCAAAGGTCCTCGCTGATAAATTCGTTCAAACGCAGATGAAACTTCAGACGCTGTCTTTGTTGATAATGGTTCCGCTTCTTTATATCTACTTGCAACGTCAACGACAGTTAATACGTATTTGTATGTGCGTGATTGACGTTTACCAATTTTAATGGTATCGTGCGGTAAAAATAAAATATCTGCTTGATGAACCTCATTAGGGACGCTGACATCAAAATGTGCATATTGAATTTTTTTAGGTGGTGGTAGATATTATTGACTGTAGCCATATTGACTGTCGTGCTAACCAAGCTGCAGCAACAGAAGGTGAGACTTTTGCTGCTTCAGATAATTTAGTAATAGCTGATCTGCCTCTCCAATATCCTCTTGGGCTATAATAAATGGATTCCATTATAATATTTATATAATTAATTACCAGCCCCTAACATTATTTTACTTTTCATGGCAGATTTTGCTAGAAAACTAGCTAATTTATCTCTGACAGATTTATTTGGTATAGAATTTAATGCATGAATCAATTTTACATCTGCGAGATGCCTTTGTTGTAAATCTTTACTTTTATATGCAACATCATGAACATGACATGCTTGATCAATCTTATTTATTGGATACTCTCCTGATCTTGGTTGATCTTGATTATCAAGTCGGATATCAAGTCGGGTTCCAGGACCGCAATAATTATATCCTGGTAAGTGTTTCTCACCGGGGTATTTAGCCCACGGAGTTCCTGGTAATTTTCCTAATAAAGCGGCTATATCTCCACCTGTCTTTGTTTTAACAAATTTGTATTTCTTCGTGCCACATTTTACACATTTGCCCGTCAGAGCACGTCCTTTATTTTCTGTTGTTATTGTAGTTAATTCAGCAGTGGGTGTAGGAATTTTACACCGAACACAATATAGACTCATATTATTTATTATATGGATATAATTGACTTTTCGGCGACACGAAAACAGGAGCCAGTGAAGCATCATCCAGCATTACCAAATTCGATAAGGATGATTATAATAGGTCCATCTGGATCGGGTAAAACACAACTATTATTAAATTTAATAATGAGATGGTTGAGATGGGACAAGCTGTATTTAGTAGCACCATCTGTAGATGATCAACACTGTTACGAAGTACTTAAAAGATTTTAATGAAAATGCAAAATTGTTGAATGAAGACGGTGATGTTGTTGATTTTATTACCGATATTGATGAGGCTCCATCTGTAGATGACCTAGATGGATTTATTGATAATTTAGTGGTGTACGATGATGTTATGTTGGACAGACAAACAAATCCAGCTAGAATATTTTCTCGAGGTAGACACAAGAATACAGATGTTATATACGTCACACAACGATATACACAAATACCTAAAGTGATCAGAGACAACTGCAATATTTTAGTAATGTTTAATGGAGTAGATAATTATACTTTACAGAATATTTATTATACTTGGTGTTCAGGGGATATGGACATGATGAAGTTCAAAAACTTTTTTGCTCAAGCACAAGCTGTTCCGTTTGGATTTATTACAATAAATTTACATGATCCAAGATCTAGATATCGTGTAGGTCTAGATAAAATCTTTGGTTAATTACAGCAGCAGGCAGGGTGAATGACAAAAATTAAGTGACCCGCCGAGCAAAATAAACGCATTATAACATAAAAAACAAAAAGTCAAAAATAAAATAATAAAAATGAGCTAACCCAAACGATTTATTATTCGTTTTTCAAACTATACGGTAATAATAAAAGTTAAGAGGTTCGGTTTAGCGTTATTGACCTTATTTTTCAGCCTCTGTAGGAACCTTTATTTTTGTAAAATAAGGTCTCAGCCAAGTGGTCTGTTCACCCTGCCTGCTGCTCCATATTTTAGTAGGTCATCGCGGTTTGTTTGTTTAGCCCTTTGGGTTGCCTCCGCAATCAGGTCTTTTCGTAGCTTCGGTAAATTAAATGTTTAGATAGCTCTTCAGACCTTTTTAGGAATGTTTTATCGTCGGAGCAAATTCTGCTTATCGTCAGTTCCTGGCTATATGCAATGTTCCTAATGCAGTGTATTGGATGACATCTGGTTGGGAGGAGATACTGGTGTTTGTCAGTTGGTTTCGAGTAGATGTCTGTATGTTTTCTACCGGTCTGGTTGTTGTGTGCTGGAAAACGTTGTTTGAGTTGAAGACTTCTGCCGTGAATTTTATTGAAGAATGGAGGTTGTTTGCCTTTGATATGAAATCACCCAGACTTTCTCTTCCATCTTCCCACTTCATTTCTATATCATCGATAAAGCGTACCCACTGGTATGGTGTAAGTTCAACCGATGCTAAAAGTTGACCCTCCAGTTTTCCCATAAAAATCTTAGCATACGAAGGGGCCATGTTTTTACCCGTTGCGGTTCCATTGATTTGGAGGTAGTTTTCTTCATTAAATTCAAAGTTGTTGAGTTTTAGGACAAGCTCCAGGAGTTGGACTAGGAAGTGTGTGGGTGGATTGTCTACAGTTCTTGTTTCTCATGCTTCTCTGCACGCTGTGCGGTACGTTAGTATACAAAGATGTGACGCCTAAGGAAACAAGCAATGTATCTGGCAATAATGCTTCGCTTGCTTTGCTTTTTATGAAATAATCTGCCATGTCCTGAAGATATGATGATAATTTTTGGACATGTGGTCTCATAAAATGCTCCAAATGCTCTGATAACCTTTCTGTGGGATGCCCGTTACCGGAGATTATAGGTCTGCCCGGGTTTCCTTGTTTGTGGATTTTGGGTAGAAGATAAAATCTACCTGCCTTTGGGGTTTCTAGATTAAGTAGTTTCTCGTTTGCTGGTCTATGTGCCCGATTTGGTATGCCTCGTCAATAATATTAGTGATGGTTTTTGCATATTCTAGTGTTGGATCATGGTCTAGTTTTTGGTAGAGCCTAGCGTCACTTGGTTGTCTTCTTGCTTCACTAATGTAGTCTTCCTCATTCATAACGACAACAGCGGAACCCTTATCTGCAGGCTTAAATATGATGTCTGTTCTGCTTTTCAGTGAGTGTAGGGCATCTGTTTCTTCTTTTGTCAAATTAGAGTATTTGTTAGTATGTTTGATGTGTCTGGAAATGTCGTTTTCAAATGAGTTGATAATGACTTCTAGATTTGGAATTGAACTTTTTGGTGGGGTCCAATTACTTTTCTTTCTAAATATGGGTTGGTCGCAGCTTATATTTTCCTATGATTTATTTGTTGGCTGCAAGGTAAAATGGGTCTAGAGTCTTAGCAGGGGGTTAAACTCTTCGGTGTCCTTTTGTAGCTTCCCTCTGTCGTATGTCTTTGGACGGGGACAGAAACTCAAACCTTCCGATAAAAGTTTTATTTCTGCCTCCGTAAGTTCTAACTTTGAGATATTGACCACTGTGTTAGTAACAGTTGAATTAATTTTTGCTATAGAGTGCTTACGATTTTTCCGTTTACATCGATTTTTCTTCTTACGTTTGTTTTTAGAAGAAATTTCGTGAATTGAAGTTTCTTCACAACAGTGATTTGGTTGTAGATCATGACTTCCAAATTTTCTTTCTCTGACTTTGTATAGTTTTGCAGAGAGTCTTTGTTGATTCTTATTTAATTTAGAGTAAAGCGTTTGCAATTGTTCCTCTGTGGAAACTGAATTCAGCTGCTGTTTTATTTTTTCGATGGTTGCTAATTTGACTAGATATTGATGATTTAAGTTTACACCAAGAAGACTAGAAAAAGACAGCCATGCAGAAACAAAATTATCTTTTGCAGCCGACACATTTTCTTTCAAATTATTCTCTTTATTTGCTTAATAGCCTACAATTAGGTGGCAGGATACAGTTTCGTAAATTGGCCCCTGGCAAATTTCTTAACTTAAGGCTATGGTGTGACTTTTTCAACTATTATTATTTACTAATTAAAGATATGGATATATTTGTGAACTAGGTGTTTCGGGCTTGTGTTGTTCTTGAAACTGATGTCAGATATGTAAGCCTTCCATAGTTGTTCTGCAGTATGTTGATAGTGAAATACCAATAGTTGGCTAGGAAGAAGAGCTAGCCTCCCATAGCAGTAAACACATGGGTTTGGGGCAAGTAGAATATCTCAAAAACGGCTTGGATGACAACTATTTTCAACTGCATCAGCCTGTTTAGTACACACTGTTTTGCAGAATTGTCATCTAGGAAAAGGGCTTGTGTTTGCACTGTGAGCATCACATGGTGTCAAAAATGACTTTCGGACATGAAAATTGCAGGTATAAATTTGAGGTTGGGGTGCATAAACTTCTTCTATGAACTGCCACTGACTTCTCTGGTCAAGTGGATAATATTCTTATGCTTTGTTTTAATATAGGTATCTAAAAATATGGATCTTCTTGAACTCACTTGTGTATTTGATTTTTTATGATTTTTTGTACTAGGTCACTGATTGCGGCATTAAATTTGTACATAAAAACTGGCCCCTGCCCGCTTAAGGAAAAATGGTAATTTTTGTATGGTGCAGTCAGCCACATCCATCATACTTTTCTGTTTCCTTGTGTACATTTAAATAATTTTTATGCATTAGCTTCATTATATTTCCTTCCTTTTTCCATATATCACGTAGTGTTGCATGTAATGTTCTTTGGAGAGGGAGGTAACTGTGTTTTGTACCTCAATGAGAGAACTGTTTACATCATGACAAAGTAGTATATTTTGGACTTAACTTACTAAATATTTGACCACAATGGTGACCATAATGTACTGTCTTGCTTTTTCTGTAGTTGTCAAGGTTTGCACACCTATTTGTATGAATATTAATCACATTTCAATACAGACACACAGAAACAATTGCTTAGCATGTCAACATACATTCTTTAAAGTAATTTAACTCCACAGGAGCAGCTAGACTTCAGAGGAATCATGCATAAATATACTGTTGTGAATGTTGAATGTCACCAGTGGAACGGTGTTAGAAATAATGATGCATATGGCATATTGCTTGCTATATTTTGGTGAGAAGAATGAAAGTTTTAGCACTCCGACATAGTTTCTACCTTCATGACCCCACTGTGAAGTTGACATAAGAGATTCATATCTCACACTTGGGTGATAATAGGAAATGTTTCAGTGTTATGTATATATCTTGAAGTTTCTAGGTTCTGTTAACAAAGGGGGAAAAGCTTAAAATTAAGTGGCAGTTTCATGCATTGGACAATACACATACAGTTTCTCCTGTGAAATTCTTATGTTTTCACTGAATGTTAAGAGTACCTCAATATCAATTGTTTCTTTTCTTTTTGCAGGTCTCAGTTTGCATGGCAAAAGATTAGGATTAATCGGTTAGTCATGCTGAAAGAAACAATGGCTTGAATCTCATCGAGATACTCATTCTGATCTAAGTGCACAAGAGAGTGACTTTGACGGACAGATTTAGCTTCCGCAGGAGTTGTTTTATGGTATGTGCTTATTAAAAGCAAAGCAGGTGAAATACTTTTTACCTTGAACTGAATTTTCCACTGTAAATATTTGTTCTATACCTTATCTTATTATTTACTATGATTTTGTAAACTCCAGAAATCATTAAAGTCAGTTGTAAGTGAATTGGTGTCTGAGAAGAAATTTCTGTTAAATTGTATTGAGTAATTGTATATGTATGGTCAATGTCAGTGGCTAATATCAATGAATTTATTTGATATGTCACTTTGTAAGTTTAACAGGGTCCACACATCAGTATATCAATATTTCAGCATGGTCTAATGTTGATTGATTAAACTTTGATCTTTCCAGATTAGCTAGACTGTTGTTGTGATTACCCCCTCCCCCCAACACACACTCACGCAACATTGATGCTGCTATTAGCATCTCCAGAATGATAATGAAAGGTTAGGAACTGCTTGTTTTATATCAGTCTAAAAGTACATCTAAAGCACATTATTTACTTAAATGTGTGATTTCTTTAAGTTTGCTAGAAGAGTTTATAGAAACTTTTCACTTCTGTCACTGACAACTGACATTGCATTTCTGTCATTTACTCCTAAAATTTTTAACTTCCAAACCTCTTCTTGACATTCATGAAAGATTGTAAAGGAATTTCGATTCTGTCCTGATGCTATGGTGGTAAACAAAGACAAAAAGCATTGTAGGTTGCAAACAATTTGACATCTTTCAAGAAATGCAGTCAGTCATAACTCACAATGTAAATAATGCAGTGCTTTTTGCCGCAAAGTAGTAACTTTCCTAAAAGCGTAATACCATTTTTAATTTGCACACAAAAAAGTTTTCCTTTATACCATTGTACTAGATAATGTCTAAATATGTGATATATACACCACCTGTGACATAAACCATTTTGAGCCAAATTCTTAAGGTGGCAGGGTACAGTTTCGTAAATTGGCCTCTGGCAAATTTCTTAACTTAAGGTTATGGTGTGACTTTTTCAATTATTATTGTTTACTAATTAAAGATATGGATATATTTGTGAACTAGGTGTTTCGGGCTTGTGTTGTTCTTGAAATTGATGTCAGATATGTAAGCCTTCCATAGTTATTCTGCAGTATGTTGATAGTGAAATACCAATAGTTGGCTAGGAAGAAGAGCTAGCCTCCCATAGCAGTAAACACATGGGTTTGGGGCAAGTAGAATATCTCAAAAACGGCTTGGATGACAACTATTTTCAACTGCATCAGCCTGTTTAGTACACACTGTTTTGCAGAATTGTCATCTAGGAAAAGGGCTTGTGTTTGCACTGTGAGCATCACATGGTGTCAAAAATGACCTTCGGACATGAAAATTGCAGGTATAAATTTGGGGTTGGGGTGCATAAACTTCTTCTGCTATGAACTGCCACTGACTTCTCTGGTCAAGTGGATAATATTCTTATGCTTTGTTTTAATATAGGTATCTAAAAATATGGACCTTCTTGACCTCACTTGTGTATTTGATTTTTTATGATTTTTTTGTACTAGGTCACTGATTGCGGCATTAAATTTGTACATAAAAACTGGCCCCTGCCCCTTACTACTATACAATGAAATATCCGGGATATAATTTGCGCTTACATAAACGTGCATGAAATAAAAAGATGTCGTTATGGCTTGTCCATTTCTAGGTCAATACAAATATTTTCCAGTATCGGCAACAAGTTGAAATAAACTAGTTGAGTGTTGAGACCACTTTGCCCCGTCCAAGCATATATAGACTGTTTAGGACTTGTGACACCCTGGTTTTCCGAAGGATGTGTTTTGGTGTGGGTTTCTCTTGTCCACCCAGATTTTTTTTTTTTTTTTTTTGTGTTTGTGTTTTAAACTTAAAGTATAAAAATTTTGCAGGGTTGCTCTTTGTTTTGTTCTTCGTGTCTTAGAGTTTTGTTATCCCAAAATACAAAGTGGGGTTGTACTCCCTTCTCATTGCATGGGCTTGCATTGAGTCTGGTTTCCATCCCTTTCTTGTATGAACTTAGGATTGTAACCCCCCCCCCCAGGCCAAAATGGTCTTTGGGTTGATTTCCTTTCCTTATCCCCTTATTAGTATTTTATTTTATAGTGACTCTGTCAAAGTCTTGTAGTCCTTGTTAGTGTTGTTATGTATGCTATATGTTGTTCATGCACCCTCATTTTTGTTGAGGACAGCACTATCTAGATCATATTCCGTAGTTATTTCTTATCTAATCCTAATAATGTTAGGTTTGACAAGGGGGCCAATCTTGGAAATAAAAGAAGAATACTATTATTCTAGGTGCGTGTTTTTGTTTGATGTATGCGTGTTTGCGTTTTGTTATGGGTGTTTAGTTGTTCTGTATGCCATGGCATACTTTTACCTAACTGTTTAATTCTTCTTGTGCTGTTGTTTGTGCACCTTGGAGCATACATACATACATATCGGATTATAGTCGCGTTTTGCACTGAGTACTTCTGCGACTGCATGTGGTCCCAGGCTGGGCGACAGTCCCTTTAAGAGGGCGCTTGGCCCCGGTCTGGGCCTTTCAGCAATTTTGACCAATTACTCTTATAAGTTTGACGTACTCTATCGCCCCCAAGCCACAGACCAAGCAAGCTAGCCTCCCGGCCCCAGCCCCGCCCCACCGCACCCACCCAAGAACAGGTCCACCCCACCAAAAACACCCGCCCGCCCCCCAGGCACAACCCAAAAAAGGGAGGGGCACTACACCAGGGCAGGCCACCCCGAAGGACCCCGCCGCCAACCACAAGGTGAGCAACAACCAAGTCCCGGCCCACCCATTCCCAAAAGCAGATTTAACCTTAAATATTAACACACTCACACTTAGCAAAATCAGCATTTTATATCTCCCACAGTTAGTAACTCTGCCTATGTAATAGCAGGCGACAGAATCGGCATTTTATATTTCCATCTTTCTACCTTTCAGTAGCAGACGACAGTGTCAACAAGGAAAGCGCGCCTAAAAATCCAACCAATCGCATTCGTTCACACAAAACCTGCCACACTATTCAAGTGATTCTAAACTGTAACACGCTCCTATAAGCGACGCGGCACCACTCATATATCGTTAACACAACAGTACAACGGCAAATCAATGGATTTCTCGAATAAAGATATTAACAGATTCCAAATTTAATTAACCATGCTAAACATATTTCTTACAACAATCTCAACATTATATATTAGTTCAATCCTTTAAAACAATCATATTTATTCATAACGTATGCATTATTATTATTGTTATTGTTATGATTATTTTGTGTGGTTATTAATCTAGAAATTTCCAATCCTTTTTAAAACCGTAGATATTAACACACTCACACTCAACAAAATCGGCATTTTATATTTCCCGCAGTTAGTAACTCTGCCTATGTAATAGCAGACGACAGAATCGGCAGTTTATATTTCCATAACTCTACCTTCAGTAGCAGACGACAATGTCAGTACGTACTAAATTTAGTATCATACTAGCTATATTGATATTTGGTGTGTTTTGATATTAAGAACTAAGTATTTCAATGAATAAATGATGTAATATTTAAATATTTAGATGTTTAAAATATTTCTTTACCTTGTTCAATGTGTAATGTATAGTCCGTCCAATTTTGTCCGTTATCCTTTGTTCCCTTGTTCCGGGAATCTCAATTACAGCGATATCCTATTATAAATCCAGTGAGTGTGTCCAATTTGTTGTTGTTTTCCACTCATAGGTCTTCCCTGAAGTCACCCTCCTATGTTTTGTAGATCTATACTGCGGCGTGCCTCGTGTGTGCGGGAGCAACAAGGAATACGTCCTTGACTGACTGAACGGATTATAGTCGCGTATTGCTCGGTGGCTTCTGCGACTGCTTGCGATCCTGGGCTGGACCGCTGTCCCTTTAAGAGGGCACTTGGCCCCGGTCTGAGCCTTTTGACCTTAAGTACCCGGCCAGACGCACTCCATCACTCCCAAATGACAGACCCAGCAACCAAATCCCCCGCCCAGGTCCCGGCCCCGCCCCATCGCAACCACCCAAGAAACAGCCCACCTCCCCACCCACACACCAGACCCCAACCACAACCAACCGAGGCAGACCACCCCGCGAAACCCAAGCGCAAACCCCTAGGCAGGCAACAACCAAACCCCAACCCCCCCAGCCCCAAAGGGCGGCGATTCAAGTCCCGCACGGACCAAACAGAAAAAGACAGCCACCAGAAAGACAGCACCCAACAGCCCCCAGGCGAAGACTCCATGTCTCAGCTTTCTCCCTTGATGTTGATGGTCCTCTCCGAAGGTTCCAAGTCTCCCTAAAAAGCCTTGATACCCCTAAATCGGTTTGATCAAATTGTATCCAGTTGTTACTATGGATATCCCTATACCAGAAGTGTGTGAGCCACCTATGCAATTGATCTAATAGGAGTTCTGAATTTTGAATAAATATTATGTTGGAATTTTGTGTACTAAAGCGTACTTTTGTAAATCTAAAATATGCCAATCTGCTGGATGTATGCCATCCTATGTAACATTAGCACCGCTTAGTAATTATAGTTGTATTGTTTTGAGCGCACGGCCAAAGGATCATGATAGGTTTGTTTGATCTTCTAATGTGAAATGAAGACCTTGATTATTCCCCCTCTGTCCTGGAGAGGGTTTTAATGCTTGTCCGGAATTTTGGGACAGCAAGTGGGGTGTGTCCTGGACTGTCCCTTACCATACTTCAACCCACACACCCATATGCCGGGGTCATGGTAGAAAATCTTAGTTCAGCACTGGCTTGCCAAGTTCAGGAGTCCACCCAGGTATTGCTAGTATATTTTCCTAGTACCTGTTTGATGTTCCCAGCGTAGGTGCTTGTGTGTGTGAGGGGAGGGGGTTTGTGGGGCAGCAGGTAGAGCTTCCTGGACTGCCCCTTACTTTGATGCTTGTCGGCAAATTTGAGAGTTGTGTGGCAGCAGGTAGAGCTTCCTGGACTGAAATTGGGGGGGTTGTGGGGCAGCAGGTAGAGCTTCGTGGACTGCCCCTTGCTTTGATTCTTGTCGGCAAATGGCCCTGTACCTGTTAAGTCAAATTAAATCCAGTTGTGACTATGGATATCCCCATACCAGAATTGTATTAGTCACCTATGCAATTGATGGATGATAATGAGTTTGTGAATTTGGAATCAATATTATGTTGGAATTTTGTGTACTTAGCGTACTTTTTGATGTCTAAATTGTGCCAATCCGCTGGATGTGTGCCATCCTATGTTGCATTAACTCCACTTAATAATTATAGTTGGTTTGTTTTGGATATATAGCCAAAGGATCATGATATTTGGTGTTGGTCTTCTGATTGTGAAATGAAGACCTTGGTTGTTCCTTCTCCATCCTGGAGAGGGAGTTTTAAGCTTGTCCGGAATTCGGAGACAGCAGGTGGGATGTTGTCGAGTCTGTCTCCTTCCTTGATATGTTCCACACCTTTATGTCGGGGTCATGGTGAGAAATCTTAGCTCAGCACTGGCTTGCCGAGTTCAGGATTCACCCAGGTATTGCTAGTATATTTTTCCTAACACCTATTTGATGTTCCCAACGTAGATGTGTGTGCATGCGGGGGAGGGGGTTGTGGGACAGCAGAGAGAGCCATCTGCTTAATCCCTTAAATTGATGGGTTTTTGTTTTGCTGTGTCATGCTTGCTTTTGAAGAGTGCTGATGGATGTGTGTGGGAAGGGTTTGTGGGGCAGCAGGAAGAGCGTCCTGGACTGTCCCTTAGCTTGATTTCCATACTTATCCTTATGAAACAGCAGGTAGAGCGTTCTGAACTGTAACTATATATAAAAATTGTCATTGTAGTCGAGTGCAGCAGGTGGAGGTGTCCTGGAATGACTCTTATGTTACGTTACCAAGGTGTTGTTGTATGCGTGTGGGAGGGGGACTTTTGGACAGCAGATAAGGCATCCTGGACTGTCCTTTGCTTTGATTGATTTTGGCAAATATAATTGGAAGGTTATATCCTTTCTGTATTGGCAAGTGAAAGTTACATCTTTTCTCTAGTGGCAAAATTGTAAGTTATTTTAGTCTTCTTTTTGGTATGGATTTCTGTTAATTTGTATCCCCCTTCGTATATTTAGCTGCTATTATTCTGTTGTTTTGTAAGGTGCTTGCAGTATGTTGTATTCATCTATTAAGGATAATGTTAGTCATCTGGGTTTCCTGTTGTTTGGTTGCGTCTGCCATAGTTTCTCTTTCCATTTTCTTCTGATTTCCTATTTGGATTTATTTCCTGGGATACCTCGCAATTTGGTTGTTTTTAATCATCCTCTTCTGGTATCGTCATGCTTCTTGAATTTTCCTCCTGGGTATTGATTTGTGGCTGCACATGGCTGGGGCTTTTGTCGAGGTAATAACCTTTATAAAATGAGCATCAAGTGATGATTTAAATAGTTTTATTGCACATGTAAGCCCTGAATCCTCCATTGATGTTGCTTCATCTTGTAGCTTTTTTGATCCTTGAATCACTGAATCACTACATCATAGTATGCTATTGGTGACACTTCAATATTGACCATGCATATACATATAAGTATATATACTTATATTGTTTGCCCTTGTCAATAGTGAGCATGAGAACACATATATACAAATAGTTATATAAAGATGTCTTATTAAAAGAATTTTTATTTTAATAGACAAATGTGTGTCACAGGATGGAAGTTTTAGTCTTGTGAAACACCGTATATTTATGTTCTGTCTCAAGTACTTGTAACGTCCAGGTCATTGTCTGATCTAAATTGTAGGGAATTTTCTAGTGTATGTGAGTTTAGATAATAAAGATAATGATGCTAATTAGGTTTATTGTGCATTGGTGGTGGTGTATTACATTTCATATCCTAATTTTTTTTTCTTTTTTTTTGGGGGGGGGTAGATAAGATCGAGTAACGTACTAGTATTTCTTTATTCAACATGTTAACTTTAATTATTTTATTTGATAACAAGGCGTGCTAGGTGTCTGACTTATAACAGTTCAGTTGATAAGGAAATGTAAAATGTATATAATACATAGTATTGGTATATAAATTATAGTAATAAGGAGTCAAGAATATCATATGGAGTTCTTTATTCAGCAATGTTAATATCTATGTTAAAATTTCATATTGGTATTAAGAGTAAAAATTAGTTCATTTGATAAGGAAACGTAAAATATATATAAAACATTATTGGAATATAAATTGTAGTAATAAAGAGTCAAGAATATTATATTGATTTCTTTATTCATCAATTCTAATATGTATATTAAAATGTGATATGGGTATGAAGAGTAAAGATTTGTATTAATTTATTATATATATTGATATTTATTAACATCCTTGAGGAAGCTGATGATGTTGTTGCATGTACTCTGCAGGTTAGAATTTTTCTTTCCGTCGAGGCAGTCGGGATATGTGGTTGGTGCTCCTATCTTTGCCTGGAAGTCAGTGAATATTTTCCTTGGTCGAGTGTATTGTCTGCAGTCGTTGAAGATGTGTTAAATGGTGTCTGAAAGATTGCATGTCTGGCAGTTGAGACTGGCGTCTGGTCCATGGCTGGTTCTTATGAGTGTTTTACCTGTCCTCAATCGATTTATGATTTGTTGATCCCTTGGAGAAAGTTTCAGATGAATAGGAGGCCCTCTTCTGATGCTCGGTTGAAGTTGGTTTAGTTTCCTTCCATTGTCGGAAAGGCCCCATTGGCGCTGCCATTGTTGGTTAATGGCTTTGGTGACTGGGCTGTAGAGTTCTTGAACACTGGGGTCTAGTGGATGTACATCTGTGTCCTATAGACTTTGCTTAGCTGCTCTATCTGCTTTGTCGCTTCCAACGAGGTTAATATGTGAGGGTACCCATAGGAATTCTACCTGGAAATGGTTCAATTCCAATTCCCGTAGACGCATCAGGGTTTCTTGGAGCATATTCTTCCTGCTTTTAGATGAGACTGTTTCTATGGATTTAAGTACACTCAAGGAGTCACTGATGATGAGGTACTGCCGTTCTCCATGTGATTTAATCCATTTAAGAGCCTGTAAGATTGCCCATAGTTCTGCCGTGTATATAGTGGTGCCATCTGGAAGTCTGGCCCGGGTTGTGATGTTCTGAGCTGGTACCACCATTGCAGCTGCTCGGTTAGGTTCTTGTGACTTTGATCCATCTGTGATATGAGTGTACTGAGTATATAATTCATCCAGTAATGTATGGATTCCTGCCAATAACTTCCATGGGTTATGCCGTTTCCGTTCCACCTTGTGTACCTAAAAATTAATGTGTGGAGTGGTGTTTTTCCATGGAGTAGGGTCTATGTTGATTAGTGGTTCTGCTTGTAATTCTGCGATGTTCAGCTCCATCTTAAGAGTGTGTATCTTCTTGGCGGCTGACGGCTGTTTGGAGTACCTTGGGTTGAAGGGAATGTTGGATCTTTCAATGGCTTGTCTCACTGGATTGGAAATGGGGTGTGAGGAGATCGGGATGGCATAACGTAGAATCTGTTCCTTTCGTCTGAGAGTTAGCGGCAGTTCTCCGGTGATGACTTGCAGTTCCTGTAGTGATGTATTTGGTAGTGTTCCCGTGCAAGTTTTAAGTGCCTTGTGTTGAATACTATCCAGCTTGGCTAGCTGATACTTGTTGGCCGAGTCGTAAATCTGACAGCCATAATCCAGTTTGGCTCTTATCAGTGATTGGTAGAGTTGTAGAAGAGTGGCTTGGTCTGCTCCCCATGTAGTTCCTCTGAGATGTCGAAGAATATTGACGTCCTGTAGGCATCTTGAAGCTAATTCTTGGATATGTTGAGTCCATGTGAGTGCTTCGTCCAGTAGCATACCAAAGAATGTAGTCTGTTGCACGAAGGTTATTGGTTGTCCCTGAATATATAGTAGCGGATGTTGCTGATTCCTTTTCCTGCGAGTTGAAAATAACATCGCCACTGTTTTTCCTGATGAAATCTTGAAGCCCCAGTTGTTTGCCCATCGTGAGACAGAATCCAGTCCTTGTTGCAGATGACGTATGTAGTGGGAGTTTGCTGGGTTTCCCGCTTTCCAAATTCCGTTAACGTCTGCGAACTGGGAAATAGTGATGGCCTTGTCCACATAGTCAGATAGACTGTCTACCATTATGTTGAACAAGGTGGGACTGATGACACTCCCTTGTGGAGTTCCATTCTCCAGAGTGTATGAGTTAGTTGATTTCCTATCCTGACTTTTATTTGACGTCCGGTGAGAAAGTTTGAGATCCAGGTGTGCATGCGTCCAGTTATGCCATATTGATTTAGCATTGAGATGAGTCCTTTGCTCCAGACCAAGTCAAAAGCTTTCTCTAAGTCCAGGAAAATGGCAATAACGTGTCTGTGGCTTTTCTTCGGTGATTGGAATGCCAGCCTGATATCTGCTTCCAGTCTTAAAAGTTGGTCCAAAGTTGATCTGTTGCTGCGAAATCCACTCTGATTCTCGGATAGGGGGTTGTTCAGTCCAAGATGGTGTTTGAGGCGATTGTTGATCATAGTTTCCATTAATTTGCTAATGGCGTTGGTGAGAGATATTGGTCGATAGGAAGATGGTTGTTGTGGATCTTTCCCACCCTTAGGTAAGGGGATGACAATTGCTTCCTTCCAGGTAGGTGGTATAATGCCTGTGTTCCAGATGCTGTTTATGAGGGCTAGAGTGATTTCCTGCATGTTCCTTGGTAAATTCTTGTAGATAGAGTATCCTAGTTGATCTGGTCCAGGTGCTGTATCCTTTTTGAATTGTAGTGCTTGTTTCCATTCCTGAAAAGTGAAGTTATCGTTGAGAGGGGAAGAGATTCTTTCCTGTTCCGTACTCTGATCTGTAAATAAATGGTGATATGTGAGTTCTATTTTCTCTCCTTGGGTCATGAATTCTTTGGTGTGGTTGCTGTTGCTACTGGATTGGGCAAAGTGTGTAGCTAATTTGTCTGCTCTTTCCTGATTAGTTTGGGTTCCTGTTAGACGCGGTGTTATTGTGGGAACCTTTCCTTTAATAGCTTTAATCTTTGCCCATACTTTAGATGATGTCTTTTGATTGAGGGTTGAGCAGTAGGTTTTCCAAGAGGTGAGTTTGGCTGCTTTGATTGTTTCTTTGGTCTGATGTTCCTTCTGCTTGTAGGCTTGTAGGTCGAGGGCTGCATGTGTTGTTCTAAATCTGGCGAGGGCCTTTTTCTTGTCTTGTATAATTGCCTTGCATTCCTCTGTCCACCATGGAGGTTTGCGAATAGCAAGTTTTCCTTTCGTCTTGGGAATAGATTCCTTTGCTGCATCAATAATCGCCGCGGTAAGATTGGTGTAGAATTTGTCTGGGTTCGGGTCATGAATATCCTCTAGTTGTTTATGCTGTAGGCTTGCTTGAAATAGGTTCCAGTCCGCCTGCTCAAGTTTCCAACGTTGAGGGAGTCTTTCTTGTTCTCTGTCTCGTCTTAAAGAGAGAGTTGTACTGAGTGGGAAGTGATCACTTCCCAGAGTACTTTCATCAAGGACCTTCCATTCCGATATTTGTGCTATCGATGGTGAGGCGAAGGTAAGATCCAGAGTACTGAACTGTCCATTAGTTGAGTTAAATCTTGTTGGGGTGCCGGTGTTGATGAGGTTTAGTTTGTTTTTCCTGGCGAATCTCCAATTTTTTGCCTCTGGTATCGGTGTGCGAGCTTCCCCATTCCTTGCTGTGCGCATTGAAGTCTCCACAAAGAAGTGTATGTTGTCCCTGGTGCCGTAGTATCGGTTGTATTTTTTGGTTGATGTCTGTGGTGTTTCCTGGTGGATGGTAGATAATATAGATGTCATATTTTTTCCTGCCTAGGGTGATTTGTATTCCTTGGCACTCTATCCGATCAGGTTCAGCACTTGATGGTATGAGGAGTTCTGTGACAGCTGGTATAGCATTGTGGATATAGGTGACCAATCCTCCTCCTTTTACTCCGGTCGGTCTGTGTTTCAAAAATGTAAGGTCATAGTTGCGGATTTTTGGAGGCGCTTGGCAATGTGTTAGCAGTAGGGTTTCCTGTAGACATATTATATCTGGTGGTTGAGTTGAATCGTTGATTGCTGCGACTAGTTCGGCATGATTTTTGTAGAGACCTCTGCAATTCCACTGCCATATTCTTAGTGTTGTCTGAGGAATTCCTTGATGCTTTGGACGCTGAGTTGAGTATTCCTTTCTTTTGTTGAGTTGGGTCCTGATTTTGCTTTTGATATATGTGTCATACTTACCCCAGTGCTTTTGAACACTAACTTTAATTCCATGGATTTCCTTAATAGTGAGATATTTCTTGTATTGTTGTCTGTTGGTGCATTTTATCAGTATGCTGTTGTTGTGCAGGGGAACAATATGAAATAGATTGTTGTTGTGATGTTGTGGATGTTTGGCTAGTGTGATTGTGTTAATGTTGCGGAAGTTTCGGTCGTTGCTGTGTAGGAATAATGTGAGATGGTTTGAATGTTTTGTTTTCCTCTTGTTGTCAAAAGAAACTCTAGTGGACCAATCCTTTAGACTTGTTGTGTTGTTGCCCGTCGAAGATGATGTGGTAGAAATAATATGTAGTCTTGGAGAATTGTTGGATTCACTATGTCTGAATTGAGTATGACATTTATCAGTTGATTTTGTTTTATTCCGTCCTTTCATAGGTTGTTTTCCTTTTGGTCCTCTTGATTGATCCTCAAAGTCCATGTCCCATACAGGTTGGAGGGTGGTGGAGGAAGTTGTTGATGTAGATGTTGTGGATACTTGATGATGTTCTGGCATTGTTGTCTTCGGTATTATGATTTGGGAAGCGTAGTTTAAAGGTCCGGCTTGTTGGTCATCATTTGGTGTATATTTCTTTTTGGGGTTGGTGGGGATGCACATACTACAGGTTTCTGGTTTCCTCTTGTAGAACGTAGTTGGAGTTTGTGGTCCTGTATCTCTAGTAGTTGCGTTCACTCTCCGTTGATGCATAATGCAGAAATCTTTCACTTGTTGAATTGGTATGAGTGGTTCCCCTGGAGCTGTTTGCAATGAAGAAATTGCATCCTCTATGGTTTTAACCTCCATTCTGTCCTGGTGATTGCCATGGTTGATGAGGTTGGTGGGAAGGTGCCAATGTGGATGGTCCTGATATTGCAACAATCGATGGAATCCTTGGTAATTTGAGTAGCTTTAGCTGTCATTATATTCCTTATTTTCCTTCCAAGGTTGTAGGCTGTAATTGCTGTCTGTCTTCTTGAGTTGTTGTGTTTCAGTTTGTGAGTAGGATGTGTTGCCATGTTTGTGATATATATTGTTTGGATGTTTAAGGTAAATTGTTAACAAGGAACGAGAAAAAAGAACAAGACAATAACAACAGCAATAATTATGAAATAGAAAAATGATATAGGGGAGAATGTGATGTGGAGTCTGTATTTGGCAGGGTAGAAGTAGGAAATGTTATAGATTAATGAGTTTCTATGATGGGTAAAACTTGGTTTTTACATCAGGGGAATATTAATATTTTTGGTAGTAATAATAATAATAGTAATAAATAATAATAAAAATAAGAATATTAATAATAAGAATAATGAAAACAATGTATTGTTATTATTTAGATGAGAATAATATGGCTGATAGGTATAAATATGTTAAAAATAATACTATAAATGATAATGATAATAGTATTAATAATAATAATTGAAAGTAAGTGTATTGGGGAGGAAGAATTAATATATTAGTGAGAGTAACTGGAAAAAGGGTAGTAATTAGTGATGGTTAGTATGATAAAAGAAATAGCGAAAACAATATTATTAGGTAGAGATGGTTAAAATTTCTGGTATTAGGTAAATGTATGAGGAGAATAATAATAATACTATAGATAATAACAATGATAATAATTTTGATAATGGTAATAATAGCAGTTCAAGTAATATTAGGGATAATGTTTATATCAATATTGATAATAGGAAAGGGTATGGATAGATGCTAGGAATAATATTATAATTTTAATAATAGTGTTAAAATATAAAAGGAAAAATGTGCTCGTGTGGATTTGTTCTGAGATAATGTTAAATAAAATTTAAAGGGACTAAGAATAGAAATAATGATTGTTATATCTGGTTATATTTCCTGTTGTGACAAGTTATTTAGATGTGCGTGAGTGGTATGTGTAGATATGTGAGGTTAATTAATAATGAAAATAATAAAAATCTGTAAAGAAAATAGTAATAGAATGAATAATACTTACATCTACTTAGTTCTGATTAATGGAACAATGGGATGTTGTGTATGGGTATGTGTTAATAGAAGTAATAAATTCAACAGTAACTGGACTCCTAATAAATGCCTGGTAAAAATAATAATAATAATAATAACAACAATGAGAATAATTATAAAATCACTGTCAATGGCAATGATAATATTAGCAGTAATAGTGCAGAATGTGGGTATTGTAGAATTAAATGTGATATTTATTGGTACTTCCTATGTTTGGGAAATATTAAAGATAAGATTTAATTTACATGTAGTAATAATATATCTAATGATTCTTGTAGCTAGTTAGTGTTTCTGCTTTGGTATATTATTTAGGTAAGTGTGAATAAAATGTGTGTATATATGTAATTGGTAGTATTGAAAGGGAATAATTCTGAGTGGACACTAATAATGTTAATGTTAATAATAATAATGTTGGAGGTTAATGTAAGAGAGTTGGAAAATGTGAGTATAAATAGGTTGAGATTTATATTTCTTAATATGGAATGATATTTTATTGATGAGTGAAGGTGAGTGAGATATGATGATATTAGGTACTTATGAATAAGATTTATAATAAAAAGGTATAGGGTAACTAGACTTTAAATAATGATATTTATATTTGGCTAGTTCTATTGTACAGAGTAAGGTGATATAGTGGATGAATGTTAGTGTAAATAAAAATAATAACAACAACAGTAGCTTAGATCCTGGCAGGTGTCAGACAATAAGAGCAATTGTAATAAAAATAGTGGTTTTACCTGTTTGTAAGGTAAGAATAAATTAAATAATTGTTTTTACTGTATAAAGGATAGTAAGATAATAACAATAACAATAACAATGGTAATTTCTGAAGGGTGTGAGAGATTGGAAGATGTAATGTGCTGGAGAGATTAATAATAATAATTAAAGGGGATAAGACTGGAACTAATAACTCTTATACGGAGTTTATACTATTGCAAAGAACAAGGTATTGTATGTAGAATATTGTAAATAGTAATATTTTTGACAGCTATTACTGAGTGTGTGACAAGTCCCTGGCAATGACAATAGTGATAATATAATAACACTTAATGTATGAAGTGTGAGAATGATTGCTTAATAAGAAGTGTGGAAATAATTTGGTAACTGTTTATATTTGTACTGATAGAAATATCAATGTCAGATGTTTATACTGAATGATTTAGGCAGGTTTATTTATGGAGGAGCCTAACACCAGCACACCGGAATGTTATTTTTACATAAGTGATGCCCCGTTGCTTATGGAGTCCTGTTACAATTTGATATGACCTAACTATCACAGGATGTTTTGTATGGAACGTTCCGATTGGTTGTGATTTGGGCGCACTTATGATAGTGAGATTAGCAGAAATGTCGTCTGCTAAGAATAATATAGTAACGCTTAACATATGAAGTGTGAGAATAATTGCTTACTAAGAAGTGTGAAAATAATTTAGTAACTGTTTATACTTGTACTGATAAAAATACCAATGTCAAATGTTTAGACTAAATTATTTAGGCCGGTTTATTTATGGAAGAACTTAACACCACTACACCGTAATGTTATTTTTACGTAAGTGATGCCGCGTTACTTATGGAGGCCTGTTACAATTTGATATAACCTAAGTATTACAGAAGGTTTTGTATGGAACGTTCCGATTGGTTGTAATTTGAGCGCGTTTATGGTAGTGAGATTAGCAGAAATGTCGTCTGCTAAGAATAATACTATGAATGACGCCTGCCGGCTAGTAATTCAAGTCACTGATAGCGGGAAACGCAAATTTAAAATAGTCGCTTAATGAAAAGCACTCTAATAAAAACAATATAACTATTATAGGAACTGTTTGGAAGGGAAATTTATTTGTTATACTAGCTAAAAGAGAACCATTACTGTAGGGGATATCGTTACGGTAAAGTAGAGATAAAGAAATTTTAGTTAATAGTTACTTAGAAAAGAATATGGTTTATAATGATTTAGGAGATGTGCATATATAAATACCTTAAAGAAGTGTTTTATAGTCTGTCCGGGTTAGTCCTTGTGTCCATTTTTCAAGAAATATGTGAATTTTGTCAGCGTTCCTAAACCTTGTGCACTTGAAACTATTCACGTTGGAAAAGATTAGAAAGTCTAGTCCAGAACAAAATAGTCCATAGAATCTCCAGCTGTAATCCTGTAATAAGTAATTGTCCGTGGTGTTATATCGTCGTTCCGTAGGTTTTATGGAAAGAATCTGTCGTTGAATATAAATTTTTCCAGAGCACTAGAAAACACGTCCACCTCCCAACACCAACCCGAAATCAACACACCCTTTGTATAGTTAGTTTGTGGAAGGAATTGGAATCAATTTTCTTAATAAATTGTAACCAGTAAACGGATTATAGTCGCTTATTGCTCGATGGCTTCTGCGACTGCTTGCGATCCTAGGCTGAACCGCTGTCCCTTTAAGAGGGCACTTGACCCCGGTCTGGGCCTTTTGACCTTTTAGTACCCGTCCAGACGCACTCAATCACCCCCAACCGACAGACCCAGCAACCAAGTCTCCCGCCGGGCCCCAGCCCCGCCCCTCCACAACCACCCCAGAAACAGCTCCCCCCCATACAAGACCCCTACCACAACTAACCGAGGCAAACCCCATGACAGGCAACAACCAAACCCCAAACCCCACCCAAGTGAGCGGTGATTCAAGTCCCGTACGGACCAAACCAAAAGAGAAAGCCACCAGAAAAAGAGCAGCCAACGGCCCCCAGGCGAAGACTCCAGAGCCAACTCCAGTCCATGCCTCAGCTTCCTTCCTTGATGTTGATGGTCCTCTCTGAAGGCCCCAAGTCACCCAAAAAAGCCTTGTTAGCCCTAAATCAGTTTAATCAAATTGAATCCAGTTGTGACTGTGGATATCCCTATACCAGAAGTGTGTGAGCCACCTATGCAATTGATCCAATAGTTGGGAGTTATGAATTTTGAATAAATATTAAGTTGTAATTTTGTGTACTGAGCGTACTTTGAAAATCGAAAATGTACCAATCTGCTGGATGTATGCCATCCTATGTAACATTAGCACCGCTTAGTAATTATAGTTGTATTGATTTGAGCGCACGGCCAAAGGATCATGATAGGTTGTGTTTTGATCTTCTAATGTAAAATGAAGACCTTGGTTATTCCCTCTCTGTCCTAAAGAGGGTTTTAATGCTTGTCCGGAATTTTGGGACAGCAGGTGGGGTGTGTCCTGGGCTGTCCCTTACCATATTTCGATCAACACCCATATGCCAGGGTCATGGTGGAAAATCTTAGCTCAGCACTGGCTTGCCAAGTTCAGGATTCCACCCAGGTATTGCTAGTATATTTTCCTAGCACCTGTTTGATGTTCCCAGCGTAGGTGCTTGTGTGCATGTGGGGAGGGGGATTGTGAGGCAGCAGGTAGAGCTTCCTGGACTGCCCCTTACTTTGATGCGTACAGAGGAGGGGGTTTGTGGAGCAGCAGGTAGAGCTGCCTGGACTGCCCCTTGCTTTGATGCTTGACTTAACTTTGTCCATCGTGGTTAATCCTTGAATCGTTGGATCGCTAAATCACTAATATACTTATGAAAATCCATAAATAGTAGGTTATAAATAGAGGCATATAATAATGTATATACTCATAGAAATTGTTTTGTTTTGTTTTTTAAAAAAAAAAAAAAAAAAATACATAAACTTTGTGCCCCAGGATGGAATTGTAGTCTTGTAAAGCACGGTAAGCATATTTATTGTTCCAAGTACTGATTACGTCCAAGTCATTGTCAGGTTTTAATTGATGTGTAATTTAGATACTAAGGTTCATGATGCTAATTTAGTTTAGTATTTATGAAGGGTTCATTACTGTTGCTATCCTAATTTTCTTTTTATATATAGGTATGTAAAATACATATAATACATAATAGTGGTAGAGAAAACTATAATAATAAAGAGTCAAGAATAGAATATCATAGATAGTTTTATTCAACAAATTTAATATCTATGTAAAATTTCCTGTTAAATTGAAGAGGAATATTAATGTATGTGATAAAAAAACGAAGAATGTATAGAAAGTATATTATGAGAATAAAAATTGTAGTAACAAGAGATGAGATGTATCATTTTGATTTCTTTATTCATCAAGGTTAATAGGGATGTTATAAATTTGTTATATATATTGGTACTTATTAATATCCTTGAGGAATCTGATAACGTTGACGTATGTGCTCTGGAGGTTAGGGTTTTTCGTCCTATCAAGGCAGTCGGAGTATGTGGCTGGTGCTCCTATCTTAACCTGGAGATTGGTGAAGGTTGTCCTTGATCGAGTGTATTGTCTGCATATATTGAAAATATGGTCAATGGTGTCTGGAAGGTTGCATGTCTGGCAGTTGAGATTGGCGTCGGTTCCATGACTGGTTCTGATGAGTGTTTTACCTGTCCTCAGTCTATTCACTATGTGTTGGTCTTTTATGGAGAGATCAAGATGGGTAGGTGGCCCTCTTCTGATGTTCGGTTGAATTCGGTGTAGTGTTCTTCCTTTTTCTGAAAGGTCCCATTGGTGCTGCCATTGTTGATTTATGGCTGTGGTAACTGTACCGTAGAGTTCTTGAACGCTGGGGTGTAATGGTTGTACATCTGGGTCCTGTAGGCTCTGCTTAGCTGCTCTGTCTGCTTTGTCATTCCCAACCAAGTTGATATGTGAGGGAACCCATAAGAATTCTACCTGGAAATGGTTAAATTCCAATTCCCGTAGACGCATCAGGGTTTCTTGTAGCATATTCTTCCTGCTTTTCGATGAGCCGGTTTCTATGGATTTAAGCACACTCAAGGAATCACTGATGATGAGGTATTGAAATTTTCCTTGTGATTTAGTCCATTTAAGTGCTTGTAAAATTGCCCATAGTTCTGCGGTGTATATTGAGGTGCCATCTGGGAGTCTGGCTCTGATTGTGATATTCTGTGCTGGTACCACCATTGCAGCTGCTGTTCGGTGAAGTTCTTGGGACTTCGATCCATCTGTGTAGATGTGAGTGTACTGATTATAGGATTCATCTAATAATGCGTGAATTTCTGCCATTAACTTCCATGGGTTGTGTTGTTTCCGTTCCATTTTATGAACCTGAAAATTAAGGTTAGGTATGGTGTTTTTCCATGGGGTAGGATCTATGTTGAATAGTGGTTCTGCTTGTAGTTCTCCGATGTTCAGTTCCATCTTGAGAGTGTGTATCTTCTTGGCTGCTGGCAGCGGTTTAGAGCACCTTGGGTTGAAGGGAATGTTGGATCTTTCAATGGCTTGTCTCACTGGATTGGAAATGGGGTGTGAAGAGATGCGGATGGCATAACGGAGTATCTGTTCCATTCGTCTGAGAGTTAGCGGCAGCTCTCCGGTGATGATCTGCAATTCGTCAAGGGATGTATTTGATAATGTTCCCGTGCAAATGCGAAGTGCCTTGTGTTGAATACTGTCCAGCTTGGCTAGTTGATATTTGTTGGCCGAGTCGTAGATCTGACAGCCATAGTCCAGTTTGGTTCTTATCAGTGACTGATAGAGTTGTAGGAGAGTGGCCTGATCTGCTCCCCATGTGGTGCCCCTGAGATGTCGAAGTATATTAACGTCCTGTAAACATCTTGAAGCTAATTCTTGAATATGTTGAGTCCATGTAAGTGCTTCGTCTAGTAGCATACCAAGGAAAGTAGTCTGCTGCACAAAGGTTATTGGTTGTCCCTGGATATATAGTAGCGGATATTGCTGATTCCGTTTTCTGCGCGTTGAAAATAACATCGCCACTGTTTTTCCTGATGATATCTTGAAGCCCCTGTTGTTCGCCCATCGTGAGACAGAATCCAGACCTTTTTGCAAATGACGTATGTAGTGAGGATTTGCTGGGTTCCCCGCTTTCCAAATTCCACTATCGTCCGCGAACTGGGAAATAGTGATGGCCTTGTCCACATAGTCGGATAAACTATCTACCATTATATTGAACAAGGTGGGACTAATGACACTCCCTTGTGGAGTTCCATTCTCCAGAGTGTAGGAGTTAGTCAGTTGATTTCCTATCCTGACTTTTATTTGACGTCCGGTGAGAAAGTTTGAGATCCAGGTGTGCATGCGTCCAGTTATGCCATATTGGTTTAGCTTTGAAATGAGCCCTTTGCTCCAGACCAAGTCAAAAGCTTTCTCTAGATCCAGGAAAATGACAATAACGTGTCTGTGTTTTTTCTTCGGTGATTGAAATGCCAACCTGATATCTGCTTCCAGTCGGAAAAGTTGGTCCAACGTTGATCTGTTGCTGCGAAATCCACTCTGGTTCTCGGATAGGCGGTTGTTTAGTCCAAGATGATGCTTGAGGCGATTGTTGATCATAGTTTCCATTAATCTACTAATGGCGTTGGTAAGGGATATTGGTCGATAAGAAGATGTCTGTTGTGGATCTTTCCCACTCTTCGGTAAGGGAATGACAATGGCTTCCTTCCAGGTGTGAGGTATAATGCCCGTGTTCCAGATGTTGTTTATGAGGGTTAGAGTGATTTCCTGCATGTTCCTTGGTAAATTCTTGTAGATAGAGTATCCTAGTTGATCTGGTCCTGGTGCTGTATCCTTTTTGAATTGTAGTGCCTGTTTCCATTCTTGAAAAATAAAGTTATCGTTGAGGGGGGAAGAGATTCTTTCCTGTTCCGTACTCTGGTCTGTAAATAAATGGTGACATGTGAGTTCTATTTTCTCCCGTTGAGTCATGAATTCTTTGGTGTGGTTGCTGTTGCTACTGGATTGGGCAAAGTGTGTAGCTAATTTGTCTGCTCTTTCCTGGTTGGTTTGGGTGCCTGTCGTGGCGTTATTGTGGGAGCCTTTCCTTTAATAGCTTTAATTTTTGCCCATGATTCCTTAGATGATGATTTGTGATTGAGGGTTGAGCAGTAAGTTTTCCAAGAAGTGAGTTTGGCGACCTTGATTGTTTCTTTGGCTTGATGTTCCTTCTGCTTGTAGGTTTGTAGATCAGATGCTGCATGTGTTCTTCTAAATCGGGCCAGGGCCTTTTTCTTGTCTTGTATAATGACCTTGCAGTCCTCTGTCCACCATGGGGGTTTGCGAATAGCAAGTTTTCCTTTCGTCCTGGGGATAGATTCTTTTGCTGCATCATTAATCACCGTGGTAAGATTGGTGTAGAATATGTCTGGGTTCGGGTCATAGATATCCTCTAGTTGTTTATGTTGAAGGCTTGCTTGAAATAGATTCCAGTCTGCCTGTTCAAGTTTCCAACGTTGAGGGAGTCTTTGTTGTTCTCTGTCTCGTTTTAAAAAGAGTGTTGTACTGATTGGAAAGTGATCACTTCCCAGAGTACTATCATCAATGACCTTCCATTCCGATATTTGTGCTATCGATGGTGAGGCTAAGGTAAGATCCAGAGTACTGAACTGTCCAGTAGTGGAGTTAAATCTTGTTGGCGTACCGGTAGTGATGATGGTTAGTTTGTTTTCCCTGACAAATCTCTCCAATTTTTTGCCTCTGGTATCGGTGTGTGAACTTCCCCATTCCTTGCTGTGTGCATTGAAGTCTCCACAAAGAAGTGTATGTGTCCCCTTGTGACATAGGATTGGTTGTAGTTTTTGGTTGAGGTCTGTGGTAGTTCCGGGTGGATGGTAGATGTTATAGATGTCATATTTTGTCCTGCCTAGGGTGATTTGTATTCCTTGACACTCTATCCGATCAGGTGCAGTACTTGGTGGTATGAGGAGTTCTTTGACAGCTGGTATAGCATTGTGGATATAGATGGCCAATCCTCCTCCTTTTACTCCGGTCGGTCTGTGGTGCAAAAATGTAAGGTAATAGTTGCGAATTTTCGGAGGCGCTTGACAATGCTGTGGCAGTAGTGTTTCCTGAAGGCATATTATATCTGGTGGCCGAGTTGAGTCAGTGATAGCTGCGACTAGTTCGGCATGGTTTTTGTAGAGACCTCTGCAATTCCACTGCCATATCCTTAATGTTGTCTGAGGAATTCCTTGACGCTGTGGACGCTGGGTTGAGTAATTCTTCCTCTTGTTGATGTGGGTCCTGTTTTTGCTTTTGATATATGTATCATACTTACCCCAGTGCTTTTGAACACTAACTTTAATTCCATGAATGTCCTTGAGAGTGAGATATCTCTTATATTGTTGTTTGTTGGTGCATTTGATCAGTATACTGTTGTTGTGCAATGGAACGAGATGAAACAGGTTATTGTTGTGATGTTGTAGATATTTGGCTAGTGTGATCATGCTGATGTTGCGGAAGTTTTTGTCGTTGCTGTGAAGGAATAAGGTGAGACGGTTTGGATGTTTTATTGTCCTTGTGTTGTCAGACGAAACTCCAGTGGACCAATCCTTGAGACGTGTAGTGTTGTTTCCTGTCAAAAAAATTTTGGGCGAAGTGATATGTAGTCTTGGTGAAATGTTGGAGTGACTATGGCGAAGTTGAGTTTGACATTTATCCGTTGATTTTGTTTTATTCCCTCCTTTCATTGGTTGTTTTCCTTTCGGTCCTCTGGCTTGATCCTCAAATTCCATGTCCCATAAAGGTTGAATGGTGGTAGAGGAAGTTGATGATGTAAATGTTGGGGAGACTTGGTGATGTTCTGTCATTGTTGTCTTTGGTAATATGATTTGGGAAGTGTAGTTCGATGGTCC
>JAECUM010019293.1:0-40298 GCA_016617855.1 Megalonaias nervosa | reverse complement strand
TATCGCCACTAACGATCGACGTCGTAGGAAACAAGGTGTTAATGTGATCGCTAAATCGCCGGTGATTGAAGATAAACTTTGTCCAAATAAAATCCTCACTGATGTTGATCGACTAAAAATTCTGGTTGGTGGAAGACAAGCCGGCAACAATTCCCACGAAATCACTAATGAAGCAGCGACTATTTGTCAGTGTTTATTTACCGGTGGTGTCATGGACAGTAGTGTCTATTGTGCGCTGATTGATGAAATTACCGACGATTACTACAGTGAGTGATCAATTAGATCGGCGATAACAAAAAATAAAAACAAACAAACAAACAAGACATGATTAGACACAATGCCCAATTTGGAACTGAAAACGTCAGGGTGATAAATTCAAGATTACCGGTTTATAAAATGATCTACGGAGATGGACTCGGCAATGTTGTTCAAGGTTTGTTTAGAAGGATAGCCTCAAAAGCAATTCCCATTGCAAAAAAAAAAACAAATAGGTATGAAAACCATCCAAGTGATAAGGCTATTGGCTATGTAGGTAATGTTGCTGGTAAAGCATTGTCGGCGATCAAAGAGAGACTCGCCATTAGTACGACGAAAACGACAGCAGAATGCAAGCATTCCAGTAAAACTGCCCAGTACCGAAGTGCTCTTACCAAGTGTTACAAAATATTAAATCAAGCTGCAAATGAGCCGTTGCAAGTCGATCAACATCAGCGAGGATGTTATTGGGACAAATTTTACCTTAATCACCGGCGATTCAACGATCACACTACCACCTTGTTTCCTACGACGTCTGTTACGAGTGGAAATGCCGCTTACGTTTGCTCCTTCAGGTGGTTATAGTTCTGGTTGTTGTTGTGGTTCTGTAGAGCGCTGCAGGCGGGACTATTACGCGGCTTTTTATGCTCATTTAGTTTAGTTTTTACTTTTTCTTCTCTCTCTTTTTCAATGTTATGCTTCAATTCTTTTTGTGACTCTGTCCTTTTCTGTTCTACTCGTTCAGCATGCTCATCCACCGCCCCGTTAAAATTTAAAAAAGATTTCATCATCAGCTCTGTCCTGTTGAACACCAAAATGAATGCGATATATGTATTTACGCAAATATTCACGACTTTTCACGCCATTAATATGCTCAGGTTTAATATATTTTTCTCTTTTATTCCACCCAAACCAGGCAATGTAAAGTATTTGGTCTGGATCCTTGACAGCGACAGTACATTCCTTGCTAAATTTAACCATCCTGTCGGTGTAAATTTTTGGTGGTGGTGGTTGAACTTCGGGTAGTGGCTGAACTGGTTGGGGGGGTTGGGTTTGAAGACAGCCAACAATATCAGCTGCTAATGTCTCAAGAGTTTTTTGTGTTGCCTCAGTCGCTGTAACAATTATTTTGGTTGGTTCGACAATTTGTTTACATAACTGCTCTGTACCTTCTGTAAATTTCACATGAGCTTCCTGGCATTGCTGCAGCTGTTGTTTTACAGAATCACGGACTGGAAGATACTTCTTCATTGTATCTAGTCGTTGTCGAGCTATTTTAGCTGTATGAGCTTCAATGGTAAGGGCAGAATTACTCATTATTATTATTACAACAACGATTTAATTACAGATCATTAAGTGAGCAGATATACAAAGTTTTACTGTATTACAGTAACGTAACGTAATTTTTCAGCAACAGCGAATTGCGCGAATCTCAGTTTGACTCAAAATTTATACATTGCCCTGGTCACGAGGGTGACTGCGCTAAAAATACATGTCTGCTAATAATAACATGCAGGGTTTCCCACAAGAGGTCTCGTAGTTGAGGTCACATGTCTGAGAGCGCTAAAAATACCTATGCGCTATTACTAACTCGCTGAGATTTTACAAAGCAAAAATCGATAATTGTGTACTAGTTGGATAAATCTGTACCTGTTAAATTAAACATAAATTTTAATATACTAGAATACTTGATAAATATATTATACGACGTAAATGCGTGTACACGTTTAGTTTTTAATATATTTGTGTATCTGTCTGTTCACAAATTTAATATACTGATATATTCTCTGTGAAAACCACCCATTTTGCCTCAGGCTCTTTAGGAACATTCTCTTGTATGGTAATAGCATACCTGTTTCTTTTGACTAACTCTACCTGTGGACTACATATACGAGTACGAATTTAGATATATTATTTATTTTTTGTAAATAACACTATTTATATATTTTATTTCAGCTGAATATTCTACAACACGGGATAGTTATAAATTTTCTAAAACGTTATTGATTTTATCGTCAGTAAGTATTTATATTAGGTTTCAACAAATATCTCTCGAAGCTACGTAGTCTAGTGGCACTGTCGTTGGATTCCCAAATCATTACTGTTATACTTCGTGGGTTCAAACCCCGTAATCGGCATGTTACTGGTGGGTTAAACCTGAAGAAATTTAGTGGGGGCCGCAGTTCAGTCGTTCGAAAGTCAACCGGCAAACGTACTGATAGCTGACAATTTGCGCATATCCATCACCAGTCGAAACTGGTGGTGGTGCGGTTTTGGACCACCTCGGGTTCGCCTGGGGGGGGGGGTGATTTGCAAAACATTGTTAGAAATCAGTGCGTATCCTGTTGACCGTAGAACCATGGACAACCTTCTGAATTTCTAGTATTTCGTTTCGTATCTAGGAATTCACCGGAGGGTATGTCCATGTGACCATACAGGGGAAACACCTTCCCCCGCTCCCTTTATGGTAAAAATAGACCGTAGAGATAAAGAGCCCAAAATAGCCAGAAAGAAATATAGCCAGAAATACATGGAAAATCCAAAACTAAAAATAGACCTCATTGAAGGGACCCCATGAAGGCACACACTGGAAAAATGAGTAAACCTCATTGAATGATACTCCATGAAGGGACCCCATGAATGGATATAAACTGGCACAAACAAAAATAACTAGCAATAAATTGGGAACTAAACTGGCACAGACAAAAAGGTCAGCCTCTACAGTCTATTTTTGCTTTTTGCTGCTTAAAATAGTATAATAATTAACTATATTAAAGTTTTTCTTACAGCAATTGGTCACCGAAATGGAGCCTTGGATATCTTTTTACGTCATTTTCACACACACACACACACACACACACACACACACACACACACGCACACACACACACACCTTGCTATGTCATGATTTGTTGATATTGTGTCTAAGAAGTCAAATAAAATAACACATAAAAAACATCATGATGTGTCTCATACAGTTTATGTTGGTTATTCCAACAATTCCATGTATGTTTTTTACGTCATTTTTTCAACTATGACCAACGCCCCTTAGGTCGGGTGACCCTCTGTGCTGCTAAATGCGTTTTTGGATTTTCGTAGAAGCATAAATAGTACATAGATAATTTCTTCGGAAATCCAAGCGTCATCAACATTAAGCTCGCTGAAATCGCTGGAAAAATCAATACGATTCAAGATAGTGTAATTCACACGACTCCGTTTATCAACGCGGGATACACAGTAGCGTCTGGATCAGCAACATGGTCACACCAAAACAGCCCCATCAAACATACCGCTGAGGTTACCTGGGTGTATAGGCTCTCCGTGTTTAGAGCTCTAAATTTGAGATACTTACGACATATCTATGGCGTCATTCCACCGATCGATTTTCCGGAACTGTGTCGGTCGTGTGAAGTCAAAATGCCGATGAAAACCCAGAAGACAAAAAAATTAACCACAAAGACATATTGGTGGTGTCTGGAATTAGTCGCGAAAACACCTAAATTGGTAACTTCGTGTACACCATCATGAATCTCACTCAGTCCTTTCGGCATATTCAAGCGTGTGTTTGGAAGGCATCGCTGGAAGTAATCATCGAAAAGCACATGATAAAACAAAAAATATATCGCAGACAGATCCTCGTCATCGACAATGTTTTATACGCGGTTTCCTCGCTGATCGCGGGAACAATGACGTTAATCGGCACATTATCAGCGACGCACGTGATACCGTCCGTGATTAGAATTGGTGTCTCTGTTGTTGTCGGTGTTGCTGGTATTCTCAATATTATAGCGAAAAAATATCTACATGTACCAGTAAAAAAATTGCACGAGCACACATAAATAACTTACGCTGCGAAATATGAGTGCATAAATAAATCATCGATACTGTTAGCGGGGTTAAACGACAATGAATTTGTAGCGATCAGGGATATTTATTATCTGTATCATAAGAACGCCAACACACCGTTGCCGACCTTGCCAATGCCACATTTAGAATCCGCCCTCTAGATAATAATGACCGCAGAAATAACCACAAGACTAGAGCAGATCATCGCTAACACAACACCGCCAATGACCACAGTGATATCAACAACGTCAACACGGCCAGAATTCAATATTGTTTTCCAACTCCGATAAAAGCTCCAAATGGTCGGTCACTTGAAATCATACTGGCACAATTACGACTTTATTATAGTTGGTCAAATATCAGAGAAGAATCATTTGGTGGATTAGACGCCAACAATATACTGGTATTCTCAGATAAAACCAAGTCTGATGAGAATGTCAGCTAATCCCAGATTGGAAAGTCATCAGCATACCAGCAGATTCATATCAAATCGAACAAATCAATGATGAACTTCAGCGTAGAATTAAATCAATAACAGGAAAAGAATCAAAGATAACTATCAAAGTGCACGAGCCAACGCTGAACTCCACCACTGAAATATCAGCGGGGGATTTTCCGGAATCAAATTACGCCGTTGACATATATAAGCCATCGATCAGAACAGTGCTGGGATGACCGTTGATAGCACCAGTTGTTGTTGAACATAAACTAGAACCACAAAAATCTGATTTATTTCAAGAGAAAATAATAATAAATTACATCACAGATTATTTTAACCATTATTTGTATGATAATGTTACGGGAGGTACTTTTTTTCACGTATAAATATTTAAATCAAGTATTTATCCTGCACAATGGTCGTACCCTAACGGATCTACCAGATCCCAGACTTGAAGATTTTAGAAAACCAGTGAAATTACCTGCTTATAAATTTAGAGATTACACATATGATGTAGAAAATTTATTTATACATAGTCTTATAAGAAAAAGTTTCCCACTAAAAGCTCAACATGGTCAAAGGCATATGAACTTTGGGTTCTTGTCACCTACTGTTCCTGTCACCTACTTTGGTAGCTATCATGACGTAACCTCAACCAAGTTGAGGCTACGATCCTATACCCTACACTGGAGCATATAAAACTATTGCCAAAGACAAAATGATGCCTGTATTTAAAATCTACTACCTGAGTAGAGTTATGTTTTTCAATAAGATTGGCCAATGATAACGTTATTAAACCTAAATCTGGTAAATTATATTGGAATGTTTATGCTAATTATACCTTGTCCACCATGATAGATAATACGAGATTCTCGTTGTAATTCATTTTCAAAATATGGTTTGCTATGCCATATTTGGATATTCTACAATACATTATACAATGCATATCATATTACTACGATCTGTTTACGTTTCCAAATAAGGCGGCAATGTCCTTATATGGCACAAAAAAAAAACGAGGCTGAAAACAGAAGTAGTTATCAGTTGAACTAATATGGTGGATGATTCACAAGAAGAAAAAAAAAATCATATAAAAAAGGTAAACGATATTTAACGTTTATTACTTACTATGATGTGCAGCAGTTCTGGTATTAAATAAGAGGAACATTTCATTTCTTTTTGTATGTGTCAGGAACATGTTCAAAATTTTTTATGGTGGGCTGCAAAGGCACTGGGTGTGAATCAACCTGGCTGCTTCGTTGATAAACATAGACTCATGTTAGTACCCTTTCCACGAAGGAGGGGTACTTTATTAGTGCTGCTTCTTTGGGTATATGAGAAATATATTTATTTGAGTAGATACATGTGCATTTTTGCCAAGTGACTAAATTCATAAGACATTATGATGCAGAAACATCTATATATGTAAAACCAAAGTTTTTTTAAATGAAACGTACTCGGCCTTAACTTATGATGTCATGGAATGTATTCGTCTGACAAGAGCATTCATTGCATAGTACTTAAACTTTGGTGTATCCGGTGATATGGTTTTTACTAAGGTATTTACTCCACGCGTGTCCGGGTTAGCTTCCGTAACGCAGCAGTGACACCATCGCCGGCGAGATCTTTAACACCCGTGTTTGTGTCCACGGCCAGATGATCTAATCAATGTGACTTTCATTGCTCTACAAGAAACTAAATTTCCAGTGATCGCAGCTCTATTATTCAGAGCTACAATACCAGTTGGATTTTGCAGTACACGTTTCATGCGGTATCTCACATAATATGAAGAGAGTGTTGTATTATACAACAATCGATATTCAACGTGGCATCGACGAGAAAGAGAAAAACTGACTTTACCATTATTCAGTTATCTGTGCAGGCAAGACCCAAAGCATCCAAGCATAGTGATCTCGTTCCACGTTAGCGCGTTAATCATTAGTCCGTCTGGATCTGTAAAGGATCAACTGTTGTTCAATCAGATTTTCCATGGCTAACATACTGCAAGATCCACCTCGTGCTGTAACTCTTAATAATAGAACCGCGATCACTGGAACTTGTGTTCCTTGTGGAGCAAAGAAAACCGCCTTTGTTAGATGGCTGACATGGGATCGGTTGTATGTGGCTGCTCCGTCCGAGGACGATGAACCGCACAGAGATATGCTAAAGGATATGAGGTAAGTGCTTGCGTCATCATCGAGAAGCAAAGCTTCTGCCATTCATTCCTTTTCAACAATTGATGAAGCTCCTGCCATGGAAACCTTGATAAGAATGCAAATAATCTTTCTTGTCGAGTCGAGAATAATTTCTCGAAGCCTACATACAAACTAAGATGTAATCGATCTATGTGACACAGTGATACGCTTACGTTACTAAAGTGATCAGTGACAACTGCAACATGTTGATATTTTGTGGTCTCGAAAACATTCATTTTACTGGTGCCATCGACCACTAATGGGATGAGTTTTGGAATATTTGTTGCTGAGGTGACTTAGTACCCCTATGGTCTAGACGCATGCATGTAAAGCAATTTAACAGCCATGATAAACACGTACAATTGACGAAATCCGCTAGTGATGCTATAACAGAGGTTGCTGACCAAGGCCGTAAACCTGCGCACGAACAACTGCAACTGCTTCTCGAGCACATATGTACACCCAATCGTCTCCAAGATATGCTACAGTCACTACAATCTGCAAGGCAAGACCTCCTAGAGGGCTCTACAAACATTTGCACAACTGATCAAACCAGGACAGCCAAAGCTATTGAACGCTTGCTAAAGCGTATCGAAAGATTCCACGAAGGGTTAGCTACAACCAGGAGCGACATCAAGGATATTTGTATGATCTCAAAAGGCCGCCAAGTACTCGACGAAGACATTGGAAAGATAACTGAGAATATTCCACCAATATCACCACAAGTGTACGGGTGAAAATACCAAAGCAAGTATTCACGAACCAGGTTGTGAGTGAATTTCAGAAGTCCTATACATGCCATTCATATCAGACCACCCATCCAGAAGAGATCATCTTGCCTGTACCAGCAGGCTCAAATGATCATAATATGAATAAAATATGGTAGAACTGTGTTTACAAGACGATTACTGGAAGAGAGAATCCTCCGGTCATGCGTGGTCACCTTATCTACGTAGGATTAATGGATTTAACATTAACGCAACCCGACGCGACGTCGAGGATCTGGCTTCGTTTGCAACCAAAGAGGATTTAACCAAGTTTATTCGCTGAGATGTAGTTAATATATTAACGTGCGGGCTTGTGATTGTCCAAGATCACTCCGGGAAACGTAAGACATCCAACATTGAGATTCAAGATGTTGTTTTGAAACTGCAAGGCTCCGTTGCAAAAAACCTAGCCAAAATAAATGAATCGGGGGAATAAAAGACTCTGATATGTCGGTTGAGTTTAACAAAACTTACACTTATGTAGCCAAGGCTGTGGTGAAAAATGCATGGATTCAAAGATCGTAGAGTTGCTCTTACCACCAAGCGTAGCAAGAGCATAGACACAGATCAATGAAACATTAGCTAACGTGGGAATATTACCCGAAGAGGGCGCGTACAAAGTCATAACAAATGGTAGACGTATAATCAATATTATTGCACCTATTTTGATAGACCTAAACGTCACATCTTAAAGGCGCGTAAGTCCGGATCATATTGGTATATCTTAAGGCTAATCCGTCGCGGGCTAAATGATTTCCCGCCTAAAACATCTTTAACATATTCAATATCAGCACAATTAATCCCCGGAGATGACATTTAGTTTGCAGTGTTCAGTTTTTATCCGAACACGTATTTGACTGTCTTCGGCGTTTGTCTCTAAGATTATATTTATAATTACATGCGAGTGATGGATTATGAACGCGGTGAGGAGGGTATTCAATTTGCGGACACGGTGTTACACCTGCTGACCTGTAATTCCAATGTAGATAACGATTTTGTGCAGCTTGTCCAAGAACATCTGCTTCATAGTGGAGAAAACACCCGGATGTTTACTGCACAGCCGGGAGAAAACACTCAAGGATTGTTTCCACAACAAAGAAGTGGAGTTCACCCACAAATCCACCCCGCTTGCATTGCCCGGTTGATTATGTTGAACCAAGACTAAGAGAAAAATATCGAGAGATATTCAACAAAAATGCACTTGCCTGTATGCAGGTGTGCCACCAAAGAGGATTTAACCAAGTTTATTAGCCGAGATACAGTTAATATTTACGCGGGCGAGCTTGTGATTGTCCAAGATCATACTGAAAAACGTAAGACACGCAACACTGAGATTCAAGATGTTGCTTTGAAGCTGCGAGGCAACGTTCCAAAAAAAGTAGCCGAAATCAATGAAATAGGGGGAATAGGAAACTCTGATATCTCGGTTGCGTTTAACAAAACTTACACTTATGTAACCGACTCTGCGGTGAAACAATACATGGATTCAAAGATTGCAGAGTTGCTTTTACCACCAAGCGTAGCAAGAGCATGGACACAGATCAATGAAACATTGGCTAACGTGGGAATCTTACCCGAACAGGGCGCGTACAAAGTCATAACAAAAGCAGACGTATAATCAGTACTATTTCACCTATTTTTGATAGACTTAAATGTTACATGATAAAGGTGCGCGAGTCCGGATCATATTTATATATCTTAAGACTATTCCGTCTCAGGCTAAATGATATCACGCCTTTTAAACCATCTGTAATAAGTAAATTCGGACGCGATGACACTATTAAAACATTTTTAACATATGCAATATCATCACAATTAGTCGCCGAAGATGAAATTTAGTTGGCAGTGTTCAAATTTTACCAGGACATGTATTTGACTGTCTTTGGCGTGTATGGTGTTACACCTGCTGACCTGCAATGCCAAAATAGATATTGATATTTGCCGCTTGTCCACGAATATCTGCTTCAAAGTGGAGAAAACACCCGGTCGTTTACCGCACAGCCGGGAGAAAATATTCAGGGATTGCTTCCCCAAGAAAAAAAGTGGAGTTCACCGACAAATCCACCGCTCATGCATTCCCCGTTATGTTGAACCAAGACAGAGTCAACCATGATATTCAACAAAGATGCACTTGTCTGTGGAACAGATTTTGGTTCAAACTGATAAAGGTAGTTTCCGACATCAATCAATTGCGCCATAAATATAGTTCTAAGTAAAGGTGGTGCTAGGCTCCTTGATCGAACAATTAACTGAAATTTAAAGATTGCACAATCATATATTTCCTATGACTGCATATCAGTTTTACAAGCTAAAAGGTAATTTGTTATAATTGCTTGCGCGTATTGCACCTAAACAAGGTCAGCCTCTCGAGCAATTATACATCATGATCACGTTATTAATATAAGAACTATGATGATAGACCCTCAAAGTTACAGACGTGAGAAAATCATCGAAGCGGAACATAATCTGCGAGATGAAATCGCCAAGAGAACCGCGTTGCTCATTAAATATAAACGGGTGTGTGTGGTTGAAGATGCAATCTGCTGATTTACCGCTTGAACTTGGTCTTGCTGAAATTATGACCACAGCATTTGTTATTGGTACACCAGTCGTAATTGCTGTCCGGTCTGTATGAATAGAAGCCGGTGCCTCAAAAAATCTCGAAACGGTTTCATTCACGAGAAGTGTTTATTCGGAACTTCTAGCGGTAGCACAAAGTAGTATCAATAAAATTAGTAAACTCGGCTCGATAGCTATCGAGAATAAAAGATTAGAATGGCGGAGCTTCAGATCATGATGGTGTAAATCGAAAAACCACCGACGTATTAATGCACATATACAAAGCTAAGGTGTTAACGGCCCAAAACAGAAGATTGATTTACAGACAGTGAAAATCGAGTAACTGTTTGTCAGTGTATATAAATCTGTGACTAACCGTTTGCGATAGTATATATTGCTTCACAAAATCGTTTTCGCGACCAAAATGTAAAATCATTCACGGTAGCAGATGTTTGCTGCGCTAACATCGTTGAGTTTCCAAAAGGTCACCACAGACACAAAGACAAAAGTATCTGCATTTGCTGTGGCAGCGTTGTTGTCTGATGTCACCATGCATTTCCAAAGAATTAGTAACTGCATTTCCAAAGAATTAAGAATTGTATTTTAAAATAATTAGTAATAGCTACATCGTTTTATTATTCCAGCCGATTTTGCAACACAAAATCGTTCACGGTAGAGAAGGAATTATTTTCTACTGCCACAATTTTAGCCCTACTGCACAGACTCACTTTTGTGACCAGAATGTTAAAATGTTATGTCATGGGTACAGAGGGAGTTGACCTAAATAAGCTTCCGAAATTTAAACCGCCTATTGTGATACTACTTTCACCATTATTTGATCATACATGTAGCTGGAAATATAAGTATGCTCTGTCTTGCTACTTAATAATAAATCACGAACAGAAAATGAAACTATACATCTGTAACTAACTAGTCTATTTCTATTATTATTATTATTATTATTATTATTATTATTATTATTATTATTATCATCATCGCTTTCCTTTGAAGCAAAGCTGTATTGGTAAGAATTATGACCTGGCTCTGATAAACGTTTACTAAAATCGCATAGTCGGTGTGGTTCGGAGATGGCAAAACCTAGGAGTGGTTTTCTGTGTATCCAAATATGAAATGTGTTGAGGACATTATATGTTTTGTCTTTCTTTTTTAGGAATAGAACTGTATTTTCCTTTCAAAAACCAAATTGCACATCTATTCTCTTCCTTGAACTGCTGTTGAATAAAATTAGCATCGATTTGCTGTATTGTTTTCAACATTACTAAGACAATACATTATCAAACTTGATGAATACGTGTGGTTATAAAATTAATACAGTAAAAATCGAATACAAATATCTATTTTTATCTTCTGCATATGTGATTGTTTTCCTGTTCACTATCTTTTATTCCGCTGGTTTTATATATCCCGTTTATTAGTTATTTCATTTACCACCGACATGATTGCTCTTGTGTGATGTAATTCTAGACATGCTGTTCACGTAATTTGGCTTCTTGATTTGACATACACTTATAATTGCAAATTCGGAGTATCTTAAACTGCAAATTATAGGTTGTGCAAGGAACATTTCTCAGATCATCTTTAGACATCACATACATCTGCAAATTATACTTCAAGAACAGTCTCGTTATATTCAGCAGAGACTACTTGAAGAATGAACAAAGTAAGAAGAAAAAACACATGCAATCACCCAATATTTAAACATTATACACACTGTATCAAAAAATTGACTTGAGGAACATTTTTAGAAAGGCTATAACATCACTTTCTTTTTCTGAACAAAAATCATTTTAAAAAATTATATTTGATTTGCTAATTTGTAATTGGGGACGGTTTGACAATCGCAAAAAAGTATTTAGGAAGCAGCAGAGGGGGTGAACAGACCATTTTGCTTGAGACATTATTTTATTTAAAAAAAAAGCCTTCCTACGAAAAGGAAATATTAAGGTCAGCGACGTTAAACCACAACCTAGTTACTTTATCTCTGACGCGCGTTTTTATTTTTAGGAATTTTTCGTTTACGCGTTGGTCACTCAGTATTGGTCGTTCACCCCCTCTGCTGCTGTAATTAACCAAAGATTTTATCCAGACCTATACGATATCTAGATCTTGGGTCATGTAAATTTATTGCTATAAATCCGAACGGAACAGCTTGTGCTTTTGAAAAGAAGTTTCTAAATTTAATCATATTCATGTCCCCTGAACACCAAGTATAAAAAATGTTTTGTAAAGTATAATTAAATACTCCATTAAACACAATTAAGATATTTCAATTATCTCTGATTACTTTAGGAATTTGGGTGTATTTCTGAGTTAAATAAATTACGTCTGTATTTTTGTGACGGCCTCGCGAAAATATCCGAGCTGGATTTGATTGTTTGTCCAGCATCACATCATCGTATACTACGAGATTATTGATACATCCATCAAGATCGTCAATGGATGGAGCTTCATCAGTATCGGTAATAAAATCATAGCATCATTATCAGGACACATCAGCGACTTTGCATTTTCATTAAAATCTTTAAGTACTTCGTCTACAGATGGTGCTACTAAATATAATTTATCCCACTTCAGCCATCGCATTATCAGATTAAGTAATAATTGCGTTTTACCAGACCCAGATGGGTCAAGTATAATTGCTTTGATAGAATTTGGTAGCGCTGAATGATGCTTAACTGGCTGTTGTTTTCGTGTCGTTGAGAAATCAATTATATCCATATAATAATGATATGAATTTATATTGCGTTCGATGTAGAGCGCATACGTCCACCACTGGACTAAGGATAATAATAACAAAAAATAACAGGCGCGCACTTACAGGCAGATGTGTGAAATGTGGTACAAAAAAATACAAATTTATTTCATTAAAAACAGGTGGTGATATCGCTGCTTCTTTAAGTAAATTACTAGGAACTCCATGGGCAAAGTATCCTGGTGAAAAACATTTACCCGGATATAATTATTGTGGTCCTGGAACTCGCCTCGATATCCGTAAGGATTTACAACAACGACATATTGCAGATTAATTCATGCCATAAATAATATAAAAGATAAATCACTTCGAGAAAGATTAGCTGCTTTTCTGATAAAAGCTGGTATGAAAGGTAAAATAATGATAGGGGCTGGTAATTAATCAACTGATTATTATCATATTAATGGAATCTGTTTATTATAGCCCAAGAGGATACTGGAGAGGTAAAGCAGCGATTAGTGAACTTGCTGAAGCAGCAAAAGTCTCACGTGATGTCGCTGCAGCGTGGTTAGCACGACAGGCAATATGGCAAATCTATCTACCACCACCTAAAAAAATTCAGTATGCACATTTTGATGTCAGTACCCCTAATGAAGTTCATCAAGCAGATATTTTGTTTTTACCACACGATACCATTAAAATTGGCAGACGTCAATACACATACAGATACGCGTTAACCGTCGTTGACGTTGCGAGTAGATACAAAGAAGCAGAACCATTATCAACAAAGACAGCGACTGAAGTTACATCTGCGTTTGAACGCATTTATCAATGTGGTGGTCTACGATGACCACAACTGTTACAGGTTGATCCTGGCAAAGAATTTCTTGGTGCAGTATCATCATTGATGAAGCGACATAACGTTAAAATCAGACGAGGACACACAGAAATTTATCGTGATCAGGCAATCGTTGAACGATTTAATCGAACACTTGCTGAGCGGTTATTTGGATACCAATACGCGAGGGAAATATCCGCTGACTTTAAATCCACGGAGAGATCTCCTGAATGGGTTGCAAGGTTACCGAGTGTGATAGCTGCGTTAAACAACGAAATTACTCGTTCAACTTCTATGAAACCTTCTAATGCGATCAAAACAATATATATACCGATACAACATAAATCTTCCTCTCAACCAGTACTAAGTAATGTTACCGTAAGATATTTATATGAACCTGGTGAACTTGAAGGAGGTAGAAAAAGAGCAACTGATCCTATCTGGAGTGTGGCCACTCACAAAATTTCTAGCGTGGTAAGGTCTATAGGTAGACCCGCAATCTACAGATTACATTCAACTGCTCCTCAGCGTGGATTTGTATGCGAACAATTACAAATAATTCCTGTAGATTCACAATTACCACCGCGTTCACTTTTGTAAACTTGCACCTCGACGTCGATTACGTTCAAGACAGGTCAGCATCACATTTTCGCGTGTGTGACCAAGATCACTATTAATTCTATCAACGGTAAATTGTCTTGGATTATTACTTAAGTACTGCCACAGCATATTACAGTTACAACTTGCACAATGATTATTCTGTTGTGCTTTTAGTGTTATAATAAATTCAGCATCCATATCAAAGTCGCGATTATTTTTTTTGTCACATTGCTTATAACTCGCTAATTTTTTATTGATATCGACAAAGTTGTCAGGAATTTCTTCGGTTATTACGCAATCCATGATAACCCGGCGCAGTTGAGATATTCTTCTGACTCGAGACACTGCTAGATAAACTAAATTTGACCATTCAATACGATCATCGACAATCCAGATACTTGTATTGGTAATAGTTAATCCCTGTGACGAGTGAATCGTTATAGCGTATCCGAACGTCCACGGCGATTTATCCATGCTTAAAGCGCTCTCAACAACATCAGCAACGACTAAAACAATATCATTTAATACAAGATTTTGTATTCCACCACCAGGAATCTCAACATCAATATTCTGTCGTCGAGTATCTGCTGGACGATAACACAAAGGTACAGGTAGATTTGAAAATTTTTCTTTATGTAACATAAATAATTGTTGTTGAAGCGTATCGCGAACTATTTTTCTACTTGCAACTATCAAATCAGCAGGTCTCCATAAAGTTCAAAAATCATTCATAGATGTTTCTAGAATTACTTTACGCATTATTTCACACTGTATTTTATCTGGCTGTAATCTTATTAACTTTTTAAACTCTTTTAGTGATCCATCAATAGCTCTATGGTCATCAGTTATTTCTTCGTAATAATCTACAAATGTTTTCAGCCACTCATGTGGAGACGATCCAATGAAAGGTGGCGGTTGACCATGATCGCCATACATTATCACAGCAGTATTTTTTAATAACAGCCAATCAAGAAATATTTTTAATACCTCTAGCGGCACCATGCATATCTCGTCTCAGATAATAATTTTAGGAATGTATTTCTCACCCATCCCCGATGGAGTCCATGCGTCTCCGCACCATCTAAAGAAACTATGATATGTACACGATTTTACTCCTCGTTCTTTTATTTCTCTGGCGTGTTTATGTGTCGGTGTCAAAACAATCATACCAGAACAATTACTAAATAGTTCAATCGCGCGTGTTGTTTTACCTGAACCACCACACCCATTAAGATAAACGGTTTTATGTCTAGCTACGGGATCATATACAGATGGCGCCGATGACATCCTTGATATTTGATTATTCTTGTAATATGTTTTTATAATTTCAACATCAGCAGATTCAGAATAACTAATTATATCCTCATGTTTTATTCTCCATTCGCCCCATGATGCATGATCGTTAATACGCAATTGTTTTAATGAATCCGCATATTTTTTGTTTATATAAAATGAATCTGTCGCGACTCTGACTGCATAACGAGGAAATCTGTTTATCATAGATAATAAATTTATCGAAACGTACGTAAGCATCGAAGATCTTAAATGAGTAAACTGCGGTGACTCGCCATCAGTATAGCTCACAATTGTACCTAATTATGTTCCGTCTGATAAATAAGCATTACTGCGACCTATAAATGTGTTTTTCTCCGTTGTATCAGTGATTATAAAATCGAGTTCAGCATCGTCCATGATTAATCTTGTACACGCTCGTTTATGATCATATGATCCTCCTTGCGTAAATCTACCGATTATTTTTCTACCGAGATCTTTTGCAAATTTCTCATCACACTCTCTCCTGCATTCACTAACAATATCATCTTCAGGATTAGGAAAATCTCTTTTAGCATCATTAAATACATCCGGTTCTGGCAACCAAACTTGCTTCTGCACGCGGTATGATATAATTGCTTCACTTACGCATAACGACATTAAAATTCCAGCATCAATCATATACTTTATTTGTACTATTGGAGCCCAACGTCGCTCTGAAAAATGTCTTCCAAACCACGCATAAACAATCGGATGGAGATCCTCGTAAAACTCGAACGACTCTATACAGGCGAATCCGGTTAGGTCGAAAGGTAAAGGTCCGTTTATCGCTACTCTGGTCATCTCGTGTGTCGGATGTCCAAATCTCTTAAAATATTCAGAACATTCTCCGTATCCAAGAAAACTTCCAGGATAACACGCTACCATATCAACAGAGATAACGTCATTATAATCGTATTTAGTATTCCACAATCCATCGTGTCCGTATTCGATACAACTTTTCTGGACATCTTCAATAAATTCCAATCGTGTCGGTTTCCATGAATTTTTCTCCTGAGCGTAGTGAGCAGCAACTGATGGAACGGTAAAACAGTTATTAAGTAATTGTTCAACCTTAATATCATCAGATGTGTATTCACGCCAAAGGCGTTGTGCAAGATTTTTCATTTCTTCATGGAGAGATTCTGTACGATAAATGTCACCATTAGACCGTACAAACTGATCATGATAATCATATTCTGAACTCTGAAACAGCCAAACAGATACAGGGTCAACTTTACTGATATTTCTGATAGCATCGAATACATGACCATTATAAAATTTAACCGTTCTATCTCGTGGAAATACCGTTACTGCCACAGTCCATGCATGTGCGTTATGATCAATAATATCTATCGAAGATCCTCTTGATTTATATTTTGGTTTGTACAAAATCTCTCCGGTTAACGTCTTCACCGTTATTGGGAATTTTAATTTCTTTCCCAGCTCAGCAACGTCGCTGATGGACGCTCCGGTATCTTTAACTGTTTCTGCTCAGGTGTTTATTTTTTTGCGTCTTAAATCCGTTAAACCGTTTCCGCGTATCGCGTTTGTGAAGTGTTCTGTAACCCGTTCAGCTACGCAATTTATCCTTGACTTCGTCAAGGATGACAATTTCATAGGTTTGAGATCCCTAACGCCAGGTTTATTATTTAACGGATATACCGCGTATACAACCGCAGTCACAGGGTATGTACGTTCGTAATATGGTTTGTCAATACCAGTCAGTATTCCTGGTCTGGAATTTTTACTAAGAACAATATTATTTCCTGACCTATGGACAGAATCACGTTTGTCACGAATAATCCAAGTGTCATCGTCTGTCTTTACAATAAATTTATTAAAATAAAATATTTCTGAACAAGGTAGTCAATAATCTCTCTTCCTCGTTTGTCATTCATCACATTAACAGTTATTCCAATTCTGAATGTCGACCACACATGAGCCGCACCATCGTCGCGAAATCCCTTTTTAGCTTCACGGATACGTTTTGTTATATCTTTATTCGTTAAAGCTAGATCTTGCATAGAAAAACTAAATTTGTGTTTCGGCAGTCTGTCAAGATCAAATCTAGCCCCCACCGAAACGGCGGAATGTTCAATCGCGGATAATTCCTGCATTATTATAATTAGGACAAATATGTATTTAAATTGAATTTTAATCTTTTGTATATGATTCAAACAAAGAATCGATGCCATTGGCTTATGATCGGATATACTTTTCCTTGTAACAAAGCATGCGTAAACGAATTCTGCGGTTTTCATATGCAATGTGTTAGACAAGGTAGTTTAGGACCAAAACCGTGTATGTGGTGTGGTGTTGGAGTGAGAGGAAAAACTCAACTGTGTGCGCAATGCGGTGGTAAAAAATACAGAGAGCTGAAACGATATTACGATAAAAAAAAATCATCTTCTGAATCTCCTATAAAAACCGAGGAAGATTATCTCGCTAGATTTTCAAAATAATAATTTAAACAAAAAATATTAGTATATAAATGGAGCAAAATGAGTTTGTGAAGCATCCAATAATCACCAATTATGAAGCATCTCGTGATGGTGTAATTAGGAACTGCAGATTAAAGAAACCAGTCGGTAATGTTAATAGTACTGGTTATCTTAAATTTAATACCGGTAGAAATAAAAATTATTTATCACATAGGTTCATCTACGAGTGTTATTTTGGAATCATTAAAGATGGACTCGTAATAGATCACATCAGTGGTGATAAACTCGATAACTCGCTTGATAACCTACGAATTGTTACACAAAGCCAAAATTTTAAGTCCGGAAATACCGGCTACGGCGAAAAATACGCAAGGGCTGTTAAATCCACAAATACAGATGGCAAAGAAATTGTGTTTAAATCAATTACTTCTGCTGGTAAATACTTTAACATAGCATCACCTTCAGTAAAACGCGTGGCAGATAATATCGCGAGATCTGCTTTTTCAATGAGGTTTGGACGAAAAATCATATTCCAGTATGTTAGTCTACCAGAACCTTCTTCATGAACCAGTATCTTTTTGCTTTCATTGATGCTATGTTCTTATGGTATCAGATGATTAAGCGAGACAACTCCGTCAAGCTTAATAGTAAATATTGCAGTTGTCATACTTGTTGTACTAATGATATTGTGAGTTTTGGTCAAGAATCCACATTGCTTTTTGCACCTTATCAGGCTGAAAGAGTCCAACCCTATAAGTGATATATCTTTGAATAGTACACAAAACACATATCACATTCTCTGATTGTCCAAACTTCGACTGTAAAAACATTTCAATGAATTTAGTTATGCATGTAAATCTCAACAGTATTGCAAATAAAAATCGCCTTTATAAATATTTAGTGCTTTTTTTTATTTTGTTGATTTTGTTTGAAAATCTCGTTTTTTGTTGCTTTTTTGTTCGAAAATCTCGTTTTTGCATGAAAAATGACCAAAAATCAATGAACATCGGCCACATTTGGTAGCGCTGGTAGGGTAAAAACCCCAGCGATTCTCTAATTGATTTTGATGATTTCTTGATAAATTTGACAATAACTCAATAAAAACTGATAAAAAATAAGAAATTTTGATCAAAAATCACTTCGTATTAGCAAAAAATAGTGCTATTTTAGCCAAAGATTTCTATAAAATCGAACAATCATCAAAATCAATTAGAGAATCGCTGGGGTTTTGACCCTACAACAATTGAGAATTTTCAATAATTTTATCGTTGTATAAATAATGATGCTATATGTTGCACAATATTCTATGAATCATATAAAATCTCAATAATATTTATATTTTCCAAATTCTTATGAAACGCTTTGCGACCCAGCAGTGAATTATACATGAGGTTATTTTTAGAAATGAATGGCATTGCGTGTTTGTACAACCTATCGATTATTTTAGTATCCTTGGCAACGTCTGATTAATACAGACCTTTAGCTGTGGGTTTTGTGTAATGTAGTCTCAAGCATTTGGAAACTGAAAATAAATTCTGATTTTATTAAGAAATCCACAATACATTTACAATAAATTCTGATTTTATTCTGTATACTTTAAGTACATTATGCGCTAACTATATAATAACTTTTTTAACATATATACATATTGAAGTTCGGTGGCCGATTGCTAACGCGCTGGACTCTCATGCTCAAGGTCCGTGGATCGATTCTCGTGAACGGCAAATGTCTGCGAGGGCGATATTATGCCAAAAAACTTATTTAGTTGGGGCCGAAGGCCGCCCCGTTCTACGTTTCAATAGAAATTTACACACTTTCCCACCATGTCAACACGTGGTGGGTGCAATTTTGCATTCCCTGGGTTGATTATGTGGGAGAGTGTGCAAGTTTCTATTGAAACGTAGAGAAGGCGCTAAGTTAGTCAAGTTTATATGTAACTGTGCCGTCCTAGAGTTAACGTTCTTAGAATTAAGTTTATATGTAACTGTGCCGTCCACAACAAAACCTTGTATATAATTGCTGTAATTATGCTTGTTACTGTAAATACGTTACTGTATAAATATGCTTGATTTGGGGGGGGGTACATAAAATCGCAATGCCTAGACAGTCCTCTGAATTTCTAATATTTCGTTTCGATTAGGAATTCGCTGGGAGGGGTGTCTATGCGAATGCGACCATAAGATAAGTTTATATAAACCTCTGAAATTGCTAGGATGACAACCTGGGGGTTTCACATGGGGTTGTATAAAACTGTGCTGTAAATATGCTTGCTGTAAATACGCTACTGTAATTAAGATTCTGTGTTTTGTCCTTAATTAAGATATAATCATATGTATATAATCATCTTCACATGTATATAATCATCTTCATGTGTATATAATTATCTTCATATGTATATGATCATAATCATATGTATATAATCATAATCATATGTATATAATAATATGTATATAATAATATGTATGTAATCATAATAATATGTATATAATAATATGTATATAATCATCTTCATGTGTATATAATCACCTTCATATGTATATAATCATCTTGAAAAAGCCCTTATGGACTATTAGTTTTATTTTATTCTGATTTTATTTTTTATATTAAACAAACAAGTATAATATAATGAATTCCGAAAACATTAATGTTATTATTTCTGCGATTAAAAAATTACAGCATAACGGTGTAAATATATCTGATAATCTTAATCCTGAAAAAATTCTATGTGATTTTGAATCATTACAACAACGCAAATTAGAAAACAAGTACACACTACCATCTGATTATAAATTCATGAAATTTATCCAGCAGGCAATGTTACAGTCGCTGGCAACAGTTACAGATAATCAGGTGAAGCTGTTTGTACCTCTTTCGCAAGCTATTGACAAAATTAAGTTAGAATTATCTCATGAATACGAACAGAAAAAGATTATAAACTTTCGTATAAGACAGTTAAGAGAGCATTGTAAAAATGAAAATGAAAATGAAAATGAAAGTGAAAATGAAAGTGATAATGATAATAAAAGTGGAGTTAATGTGATAATGGCTAACAAAATCCCTGGCAAAACTAGTATACAGGTTATTTACTTATAAGAATTACGATTTAACCCAGTAAAAAAAAACTGTTCTGATCCGAGTTAGATTCGGATATTTTTTTGTTTTTGTTTTACGATGACGCTCTATGATCTCACATACAGATTTATATTTAATTCTTCATTCTGCAAATCCAAAATACGTCCTATTTGGTCTGTAAGTTTGAAATGTATTCTTGATAATAACGGATTATGTACACGTAGATAAACGGGGTTTATTGGCTCTAATACAATTAAATACCCGGTGGGCGCTTGAGGGCTAAATGAATATAATATATACCCTTGCTGGGCCTGGCTAGACCTTGAAAGATCTACTTGATAGCTGCCATCAATTACATCACGTACTAGATTGACTGCGATCGTTGATGTTATATTAACAATACCAGGCGAGATAAGACGGCCTCCACCGTATGGATCATTATTGTGTTTAAGAATAACCGGTGGTGGGGCTATTTTTATCCACGCTGCAAATACTTTAGGGAAATATTCATCAATGACGTCGTTGAGTTGTTTTTCAAATGGAGTTCTGTTAAATTCTGGTATTATAAGTGTTTGTAAATCTTTTTCTGTTATTTAGTAATGATCAAGAAATAATTGTTTTTGTTTTGGATCTGCGTAAGGATTTCCATCGAGTTTAGTCGCAACGTTTATAATACTTCGATTAGCGATATATAAATCAAATAAGATCCCATTTAAATGTTTTATTGTTTCGATTATCTGATTTTTACACCATCGTCATAATGTTGAGATAATGAAATAAATAAATTTCTTAAATCATTTAGTGTTTTAACGTATTCAGACTTAAGAACATCTAAAAACATTTTAAAAAATTCTTCATCAACAAAATCTCTAGTAGTCTTCGTCCTGTCGTCGTAGACGACATTTAATGCTGATCTAGTCAGCTTGGGGATCCTTTGACCGTCAAAATCAGTAAAGAACATGGCATCGTTGTTTGAATCTAATCTAAATCTTAAAAAATGCCATGCATTTTTATTTCGATATTCTGGATCTTTATTGATTCTTTTTCGCTTGTTTTAAATTCATTTTTGGTTGGTTCTGGAATTCCATTTGATTTTTGGTCTGGAGGTGGAACATCAGGCCATCCTAACACAGATCTGATGGAACTTTGATAAATATCTACAACATAATCAGGGGTATTTATTTCAATCGCCGCTGATAATGTTGGTTCGTAAACAGTGATTGATATTTTGGATTCTTTTCCTGTAATAGATTTAATTCTGCGTTGGAACTCATCATTAATCTGTTCTATTTGATAACTGCCCGTTGAAATTCCAACAACTTGCTAATCAGGAGTTCCATCAGGTTTATTCTTATTCGCAAATACAAGTGAATTGTTTGCTGGTAGTCCACCAAACGATTTTGAACTGATATTTGGCCAGCTATGATAAACTCGTAATTGCGCTAATGCTATTTCACTTGCTGGAATTGCAGTTGGAAAGTTAACGCAAAATTCAGGATTGGTCGAACTTAATGATATCATAGTAGTTTTTGACGGCGTTGTATTAGTGACGATCTTCTGTAATAGTTCTAACGCTGACATTATTTAAAATACTCAGTTATTTAATAGAACGCAATCTCATGAATTCAATCTTCATTCTTATCACAGGTTACTTTATCACTAAATGCTTCATCGTAGGTTTTCATTATCGTTGCGAACTCCTCATCAGATATTTTACCATCGCTGAGATATGCAGAAAGATAAGATGATAGTTTAGAATAAGATGTTGTTGCTGTGTGTAGTTTTGTTATATACTCGTGTAATTTATCATTTGCACATGTAGATATTTTCTTAGCGATAATACTGAGAATGCCTGCGCATGTTGTTGCCGTTGAAACGACAATTGTTGCAACTGCAGGTGCTGTCATTGTTATTGTTGATAATAATAATCCGGTTCCAGCAACAACAGCAGAAACTGAGTAAACAATTATATCAATAACAACCATACGTCTGCGATATTTTTTTACTTTTATTGTATAATCGTCGATGATATTTTTTAGTTTGGTTTGACACTCACATACTTGAGCGTATCTGTGACGTTGAACGTCGATAAGTGTCTCAGTCACTTGATTCATTATACAATGACAACGTCATTTAATTATGTAATTAAGCTTTAGCTACGAATTCTAGACACCACCAGTAACGTCTCGGGGGCATTTCCGTTGATGTTAACGTGAACGTTTCATTGATGTCCTTGGTTAGCATCACCAGTAGAGGATTATGATATACATTCGGTGATGATGAAGTGGCCGCAGTAACTTCCAAACCGTATAGCCTGTATAACCCAGTTACTTCTGCGGTATGTTCTAGAGTTTTATCGCGCGGTGTCCACGTTGATGATCCTGATGCTACTGTGTACACGATATTTTTAATTTGTCCGTGTGGAATTTTAATCAGATTGGTTTTTTGAACAACAATAGGTATTCCGTTAATAATATCGTTGAGTTTCACGTTAATGTCGGAGAGTTTGATATCAACAGTTGGTGGATTTCCCAAAAAATCATTAATAGATCTGTTTATGTTTCTACGAAAATTTAAGAAAGTTTGTATGTGATTAGTAAAATTAGTATTGAGTGTAGTCATTTCATTATTGATTGTTGTTATCGCTGTTACCGTCGGAATGTTGCTATCGTCTACATATTTCTTCGTTGCAGCGTCAAAATCTGATTCTGGTGTTCTAAGATTATTAATACCATTATTATTCATGTTGAGAAATGCACGCATTATACCGCCGTTGACTAATACCTACTTAGATTCTTGATCATCGACGTATTTTTTTGTTGCTGCATCTTTATCTGCGGTTGGGTTTCCAAGGTCTATAATTTTATTTCGGTTCATAATAATGCTATCCGTGAATGAATCACCAGCTCGCCTGATAAAGTCGTTAACTGACTTACCGGAATCTTGTATTTTACCCTGATCAGAAAAAATACCGATATTATTAATAACCGCGGTGGGAATTCGTATAAGTACATCTGGCAGTTGTATATTACTCGTTTTTAATCGCCCTTGTTTATCCTGAAAAACAACGACTTCACTTTGATCCACACTTGTGATATTTAATAAATCATCGATTTCATTTCTGAGCTGATCAAGAGTTGTGTATTTAGATAAATCGACTTGCTGCTGAGCTTTGCGAGAAGATCTTCCATAAATATCTACCATTATATTTACTGATATCTGTTTAAGTGTGACAACGTGGTATATTCATGCACGACTTTATGAGGTGGCGTTGTTGATTTTGATACAGCATCAAGTACAGCGAGTACTTCTCGACCGCATATCGGCGGATCCGTTATTTTTTGTGTTGGTGATGTTGAATACCAGACTTTAGAACGCATCGAATTCTGAGCAGTATTTACATATTTTAAAAATTCCTTTGGTGGTGCCAGTCCATAGAATCAAAATGAATAATTCCACGTGGATCAATTGCATACGCCACCCAATGGGTGCCTGGGCCAGAGTTTTTATCGAGATTAATAATACCAGTTTCTTCTCGCATCGCAACGGTAGGTAATTGATCACGCATAAAAACTCCTCTAAAGTTTTTTATATTCAGTTGCTTAGCGGCATTAAGTAAATCAAAATTGGACATAGGGAGAATCAGCGAATTCGATGACGAAGTTACCGGGGCAGTCTTAGACTTTTTCCATACCATGAATATGGGGTCCCTGGTAATCTTAGACCGCGACCGTATGCTGGGCCTGATAATCTTAGACGACCCGGCTGTGGAACGTTTGGTGCTCTTAGGCGTCTTCCGTGTTGTTTTGCCCGTGATCTTTTTTTAAGTTTTCTGCGTGCATAATTCCTTGACCCGTTGCTTTCTTTAACGCCATTCCAGCAGCGGTTCCAACAGCGCCTAATGCAGCTGCTTTTGCAACAGCTGGGGCTTCAGCGGCTATTAATGCTGGTATTGCTGCGAGAAGTGGAAATATGCCACCCGTTTTAACGATGTCTCTAATGACACTCGCAGAAGGATTGAGTTTTATACCCTTATTTAATTTTTTTGCTCCATTGAAATGCTAATGCTGGCGTTCTGATAATGATAGCTTATTCGGACCACTCGCGATTTGTTCTCGCTTTGGTGATATTTTTGCCGCACAATTATTTTTTGATGATGATTGTAGCTTTTTAATCTGACCAGGAGTCAGACTGACATTAACTAGATGTGACATTTATAATTATTATGAGCGATCTAATTACATGTTTTCTACTGGGGCATCAAGAACTCTCATTCGTCCACCAACACCTTTAAGTAACATTGTTTTGTCGCTGTGTATAACAGTGACAGCTCTGTAATTAGCAATAACTCCTCGGTTTACGCGAGCTCAAAAATATATGTCAATGACTGATCGTCTGGTTAAATCTAAATGTTCCAGCGAAAAGTAATAAATCGGATATAATGTTGTAAAATCTAACTGTGATATTTATAAACCAGAATCAATATTCTGATCACGTCCCATAAATGTCATTAATCGATGATAAGCACGTGCTACATGATTTTGATCGAAATTTAGCAACACTTCTTCAGAAGGTTCTTGATGTCCATTTATCCTCAAAGAAACTTCAGAAACACCGAGATTATCAAATATCATATTACTTTGTATTTGATTATTTATTCGTGCAGCATTTAGAAGCGCAATAAATATATGCCGTGGTGCAGAAGCACCTTGCTGTGATGCTATTTGCCAAGTCAATAAACCATTAATGTTACTCTGGGTAGAATCTGTGGTTATTGTCAACCATGACAACGTTGATTTACCACCTTGACTCATAAAAGAGAGTAAACGATCTTCTTCAGGTATTGTTGGAGTCATTACTGGCATCTATAAAGAAAGTTTTGTTAGTACTACTTTACCATGAAGTGCTCTAGTTGCAGCATCATCAGCTCCTTCAACGTGCCATATTGCATCATCGTCGGTACCTTTTCTTACAAGTACAACTGTATGTTTGGCTCCAAAAATAACTTTTCTAACATTTCTACAAAATCCAAATATATGTGATAATGGAATTGCACATGAAAATCTTCTACTTCTACCTAGCAACATTGCTCGACGTGTTGCAAATCCTAAATTGTAATTTGTATTCATCCCTGTAACTGCACCAGCTGCATTTATTGCTAAGTTTTTATAATCAGCGCGGTTAGAAGTATCCTTTGCAAACATCATTAATGGACCAGCTGATCTTGAGTAATCATCACTATATCGCGCAAGACCAAGTATCGTCGTGGCAAGGTCAACATCATCTTGAATTGATTCAATTTCTCGTCCATCAATGATATATGATGCACCTTTAAATAACGCCATAATACCATTATTAACAAAACCAATACCAACATCATCTACATATTCAGTATTATCTGTTTTTAGAATTTCACCTTCAACCTCGATAAATGCTTCAGCGGGTAAGAAATATCTGCTTGTATCTTGAACTTGTATATCAATTCTTCCACGCTCGTCAGGTATACGTGCGTCATAAGAGTAATACTGATAATCGCGCACAGATTCATCTTTTAAAACTGGTGCGTCCATGTCAAACGCGGGATCAGATATACGCTTGAACATCTTTATTATTATCGTCTTCGTCTAACACGAAGACCGCTTCCTGCTATCAGACTAGCGGCTATATTTTTTTCTTTTTCTGACATTGGTACATCAGCATTGGTAGCCAACTCCGCTAGTTTCTGATTAGCAGCTTGATTTATTATTTTACTGACATTTGTGGGCATCACTTCAGTGCTGGGTAATTTTACTGGCTGAGGTTTTCGTCGTATTAATCGCGCTAGTCTATCCTTGATTGCTGAGAATGCTTTGCTAGCAACATTACCAACAGCGCCAATACCTTTTTCACGAACAACATCGATAGCTTTCATTCCTAGTTGCTTTGCAAGCGGTATTGCTTTTGGGGCTATCCTTCTAAATAGACCCTGAACAACGTCACCTAGTCCATCTCCGTAGGTCGTTTTGTATGCTGATAATCGTGAATTTATTACCCAACCATGGTTGGTCTATGAGTATTGTGTATGATCATATTATTATTAATCGATTTTATCACTAATTGCATCTAATTACATACTCAGTCACTGTAATAATCATCGGCGATTTCATTAATAAGGGACCGATACACATTAATATCCATAACACCACCTGTAAATAATCGTTTGCAAATATCAGCTGCTTCATTAATGATTTCTGGGGAATTATTACCAGCTCGTTTTCCTCCAATGAGAATTTCTAGTCGATCAACATCAGCAAGGACGTTATTGGGACAAGTAATAAAGCCACTTCCTAAACCACTTCCAGTTGCGCCAGGATCTTGATATTCTTCCTCTGTTGCTCTAACTGGTCAAATCTGTTAAAATTATCAATATCTTCATTAGATCTGATTTCCGGAGTATCAGTAGCGATGCGATATACATCCCTAATCCAATTGGCAGAGCTTAGAGATTTAACATGTTCTGGTTTTACATATTTTTGTCTTTCATGATATCCATACGCGGCAATATCAATTAATTGGTTTGGGTCCTTGATAGCAGCAATACCTTCAGGTGTAAATTTATCTATTATCTTAGCTCTTGGTTTTTTAGGTGCTGGTTGTTGTGGTTGTGGTTGAGCTGCTTGAATACTAGCAGCAATATCAACAGGTAATGCTTCAAGAGTTCTTTGTGTTGCCTCAGTTGCTGTAACAATTTTCTTTGTTGGTTCGACAATCGGTTTAAATAATTGTTCTGTACCTTCTGCAAATTCCACTTGAGACTCCTGACGAGCTTGTAGTTGTTGTTTAACTAAATCACGGACGGGTAAATATTTTTTGATTGCCTCTAGTCGCTTTCGAGCTAATCTAGCTGAGTGTGGTTCTCCAATCAGTATTGGTAAGATTTATAATGGCTGTTTAATTTACAGCAGCAGAGGGGGTGAACGACCAATACTGAGTGACCAACGTTTAAACGAAAAATTACTAAAAATAAAAACGCGCGTCAGAGATAAAGTAACTAGGTTGTGGTTTAACGTCGCTGACCTTAATATTTCATTTTCGTAGGAAGGCTTTTTTTTATAAAATAATGTCTCAAGCAAAATGGTATGTTCATCCCCTCTGCTGCTTAGGAACCAGTCATAAATTTGTTCCTGTTATTTCTACATATGGTGGCGTGGGTATCAGAACACTCGGAAAACGATGTTTCAATCCATTCTCCACTTGATCCATAAAGAGTCTAATCACATGTAAGACACTTGTGTATAATCTTTAGATATAAAATTACCAATTAAATTAAATACTTTTATAAATGTTTGATGATAATCGTCAAAGAACTCACCTGTAATGCATCGTAGAGCACTGACCGTGTCGGTGAACAAGGATTTTAAATTCTTCTAAGCACCTATAATAACTGTCGGAACATATTTGCCCTTTTCCTTCTCATATTAGAAAAGCTTCGACTCAGATCGGAAGGAGACGTTGATGATACGAAGCCCATTGTAGGTTAGGCTGGTTCCCTGACCGCTCTCTATTCCTGCGCACTTCGTTCGTTATTGGGACGGGTAACGGCCTCTGCCATGTGGTAATAGCGAAATATATGGACCATTTTGTTGACGCTCTACAGTATTGTATTTTTTGCATAGGTTAGAGTTTTAAAGATAAAGAATTTACTGCCTATTTAATAAAAACAAAAAAAAAAAAATTTGTATATGTTAGGTATTTTTGAAGGAACTTTTAATTTCTTTTTTTCTCTATGATTGATGCTTGTAATATGGGTTATAGAGTATACAGCTTGGCCTTACTTCAGATGTGACCCGTCAGAAAACTGCTAGCTTAGCTGTGCCATTTTTACTTCCTGGATTTCAGAGGTAAATTGTAAAAAAACAGCCGATAACTTTTTCCTTGCATTATAAAATGGAACAATACTTGATTGTACAGTAAACTATACAACGGTCAGAAATATAAAAACATATTGTCAAAGAAGTATGCATAATTATATTAATTTATTGAATTATTTCTCCAGTTTGGGGAGTTTTTAGTTATTGTTTTAATTTTTCTAAGATTTAATTTCAAATATTTGTGCGCAGTAATGGAGACGATATGCGATAATGGATACATAATTATAATAATGACAAATAGGCAATATGCACGAACAATATAATTGTTGCTGTTGTTTCGTTGTTGTTGCACTGTTGACATTATTATATATGATTGTGCTGTTTTACAGTAATGGACCATCATTATACGGCAGGGTTTATACTCTTCTATGTTCATATCATTCTGTTAAATCCATTGTTGAACGTCATGTGCACGAATTTAGTGTCAGGTTCATTTCATTATAAATTAAAATCTCATTCACGAAATTAAATGCAAACATTACGGAAATATGATAGATGCGGTAAAATCCAGATAATGGATTGCCCTGTTTTGATTCGGACCAGGATTTCAAATTAGATTCAGTGGAATTGGACAGGGATCAAGCCCAACTTTAGAGGGGTACCTCAAACGCTTTAAACTCAACATTTATTTTGATGCAACTCGCCTTCATGATTAAGCTATTGCTTACTGAAAGAGACCACAATTAATAGTTCCGGTTCAGTACCCACTAATGTAGTCCCACTCTATTTTCAGAGCATTTTTCCTGGCTCCTTTTGGTGGTGATACAAAAGTTAGATTTAGGCATTCTTGGTATGGATTTAAAGTTAATTGTTTATTCTTTAGAATATGAGCTTATGGTGCGGTTGTCTGTGTGTGTTTCGGCGATAGTGCGCAGTGAGTAACAAGGTCTTGCTGATGATCCGGAAGTGAAATCTGTGTTCCGTTGCACTTTGGTTTGTTTACAGTCCAACCTCTCAAAGAAATGTCGGTGAACCTATGAAAAGAACTTCACCGTGAAGTCATCTTTGAAGGTATTTTTGATTAACATATGATTTGAATTGATTGTCATACAGTGAAAAGTTCAGTACTGAGAAATGTAGAGAATATATAGTAATATTAATTGTATTCTAAGTCCTTATACAATTTTCGCACTCTGCGCCACAGTAGCCAAATAGTAGGGCTCTGCTACCTGGCGATTTACTATCCAGTTTTGGATATTATCCATACGCCTACCAACTCGGAGATCACGTCTGTATGTTACGAGCAACAAATTAGTTCCAAACACTTGGCCCCATTACTTTGTTAATTTTCATGACTTAATGAAGTCATTCTAATACACCACTTGAAAGTGTTTTAAAACCAATCACAAATGTTTCCAAAAAAAATTTGATAATATGTGTTTTTGCACAGTGTAAAATTGCCGATGCTTGTTGGAGCACATCAGTTGTCAAATCTTCATTTTCGGAGGTGCGTAGTTTTGCACGTTGTAAAGCTCTTCGGTTTCGAAGGAAAGGAAAATCGTGCTTGTATAAATAGAAGTGATCGGTTTAAAAAACAAAACTCCCCCCCCCCCCAAAGAAAAAACACAAAAAAAAACACCGGACTTTGTGAAGTATGCAATTTTCGCATTTTCGAGTAAAAACTGACGTTCAACAAGCTGTACATGTTCAAGGCGAAAGGGATAAGATGACCCTTACAACGTTTTAATATTACACGAAACCTGACATAATACGCGGAACCGAATCGTGGATCAAATGTATCAAACCATGTAAACCTCCAACAGGAATTGTCATTAAAAAAACGCTTAAAGTTTTCCTATAAACTATAATGTGTTCAGAAACGACAGGAGCATACGAGGAGGAGGAATATTCATAGCTGTCCAGATTAATATAACATCTTCTGAATGTATTGATTTTATCACAGACTGAAATTTATTATGTCAAAATGTCAAATAAATCCAAACAGATAATATATGTTGGCACTTTCTATATGCCTTAAAGAAACTCGCTGATTCAATTAAGCTCGTAAATGCCTTTCAATCAAAGCATTTAATAATCTGCGGAGACTTCAACTGCCCGGACATAAATTGGGACTCTCTCACCGTCTCTAGTGACTCCAACGTCCTAGATCGGAACATCCAACAACACCCAGTAAACACTAAGAGTGAATTCAACCTGCCCCTTGACCTTGTATTCACTCCTAATCCATCATTGATCAAATCACCTGTTAATGCTCCCAGGATATCAGATCATAACATTGTTATTATTGGATTCGAATATCAAACCTGCCTACAAATACCAGAAAAAAGAAAACTATTTCAGTTTTCGAAAGGTTATTGAGAATTGATACGCGTAGACTGCAATAACATTTCCCATAAAATGCATCAACATTGTTCACATGATAGTACCACAATTGATATTGAAGACCTATCGTCAACATTCAGAAATGGAATCCTAAAATCCCTGGATTCGTAATTGACCCAAACTACCATGGGTCAACACGAAACTCCATAGATCACTAAAGAAAAAGGCAAGACTCTACAAACAAACAAAGACGCAACACAGTTGGACCAAGTACAGGCAATTCCAGAAAGAATGCAAACACAATTCAGAAGGGCAGAATTACTGCCATCCTTACACATTCCCGTAATGTATTTGATGGATATGACTGTCGTCATTACACATACCGTAATGTATTTGATGGATATGACCGTCGTCATTACACATACCCGTAATGTATTTGATTGATATGACTGTCATCCTTACACATACCAGTAATGTATTTGATGGATATGACTGTCATCCTTACACATTCCCATAATGTATTTGATGGATATGACTGTCGTCCTTACACATACCGTACTGTATTTGATGGATATGACCGTCGTCATTACACATACCCCTAATGTATTTGATGGATATGACTACCATCCTAATACATACCCGTAACGTCTTTGATTGATATGACTTTTATCCTTACACATACCCGTAATGTATTTGATTGATATGACTGTCATCCTTACACATACCCGTAATGTATTTGATGGATATGACTGTCATCCTTACACATAACCGTACTGTATTTGATGGATATGACTGTCGTCATTACACATAACCGTACTGTATTTGATGGATATGACCGTCGTCATTACACATACCCCTAACGTATTTGATGGATATGACTACCATCCTAACACATACCCGTAACGTCTTTGATTGATATGACTTTTATCCTTACACATACCCTTAATGTTTTTGATCGATATGACTTTTATCCTTACACATACCCGTAATGTATTTGATTGATATGACTGTCATCCTTACACATACCACGCTTCTGATACCAATCTATAACGGTTCAAATAAGATTTTCAGAATTGTTTTACATATCTGCGGACATATGCAAATAGCATACCAAACTTTCAAACTTGTATCTTCAACAGTTCTCAGAAATCTCTGAATTACGCACGTACATAGGTACTCATGTATTGAAGTATATACTATCAGCATCACAATATTCCCGACGCTTTTCCCCCAAAACGCGAAGGTTAACAAGGAATACTTCTAGCAATAAAATTGACCTTTGGCGTTTATTTTTAGCCATTCCCTTGGATTATGTAAATAGAATGGATTCCTCGAGATATGCAGTCATTTGTGGCTATTAATTTCCTTAACATCGCAAAGAAATCAATGCTCTGTTCGCAACCTTGATAAAGTGATGGAATTTGTTGATGCAAAGATACAGTCGATGAGAAAAGTAATATCCCCTTCATACAATTTACAGTATCTGTACATCCCATTGTTTCTAACGTAATTATAAAACTCTATAAGAGCTTTTTAACCTAATTAATTACAAGTTATCTCAGGCCGCTAGATGTGGATTCTGTGAAGAAAATAAATTTCATAACAAACTGCTCTAATGAGAGATATTTATCAGCAGTATTTGGTCTAAGATGGAGAACTGGATAAAACAGATTCCCTTGAATTACACAACTTTTGACTCAGCTGATCATTCAGTTCTCCTACAAGGTTTTGTATTTACATATTCTTGCCTCCTGTTCTAACTTGGCTTGACTTATAATACTCTCACAGAAACCACAAGATTAACTAGGTGAAAATCACGGACCTATTTTGGGACCAACTACGTTTCTATTAATGGTTTGAAACTTTATTTATAAACAAAATTTGATGATGATCATTTTGTTGACAATAAAACAATCTGTACTGTGTCGACGTGATCAAAGAAAACGTGCGAAAGTACTTAAAGCAAGATTTATAATTGGTGCGCAACAAGCAAGATTGTGATCAAGAAATCTCAAACTACGTTCCTAACAATTGGATAGAGACAAATAGGTGCTAGAAATAAAGATTTAAACCTTTTATTTGGCGACAAAACTCTTACTAATGTGATAAACTAAAACAAAATCTCCCTATTCTTTACATACGAAACAACTTGCAGCGAAATCGTTTAATCAGTATTGTTTCCATTTGCTAAAAATCAAATATCTTCCTTGGCAAAATTTCAAGTTTATTCCTTTGAAGCTTTTTTTAAAAGATACCTTCTGTCACTTTTGATTATAGATCTGTCGCCAGGAGGAAAACTAGTAATGGTAGTTTTGAAAGCTTTCAAACTTTTCTTTCAAAGGCAGCTTGATTATACTAAATGCTGAATGTATAACCCACTTTGCAAATGTGTTAAATGCTTCAGTTGCCTCACTGTTAATCAATTAAGTACAATAACTATGAGACTGTTTCCAAAATCATCAAGATTATGACTGATAATTTGATTTATCTTCCAAAACCTGTCTCAGAATCTCTATGCATCTAATCCCTTAATCGTGCTTTTCTATCTTATATTGATCGGGATAATCTGTATTGTAATCAGATCTTTTGCATTAATTTTAGTCGTTGCTTTCATTTTGTTGCTAAGCAATGGTGTGTGTGTGTGTGTGTGCGTGTGTGCGCGCGCGCATGCATCAGGGTTTCCACAGGAGTTGTGTTTAGAGTCTGGGCGGCTATCACAATGCTGCATCTGCGCTGCAAGATGTTGAACTCAGGTAGCTCAGAGGACTACCATTGTATAGTACATTATCTTCCATTTTTTCAAATAAGCCCGTGAAATTATTGTGCAGTATTCTCTACTGATTGGCTGCGATCGTGGGAAAACTTTTTCAACCCGGCCTTCTGGAATATTTTGTTTTCAATGAACATTTTGGCGGCCATTATTTTATTCAAGTTACGACAAGAATTGGGGGAAAATGGTCTCGTCTCTCTTGATATGGCCAATTTACTACTACAGGGGCTTGTTATGTGATCTATAACATATCATAATATGAAAAATGGCTAAAACCTCAAGACAAGAAAGAACAACAACAACAAGTAAACTAAGGGTATTGCTCAGTTCATAGCGGGTGTCTTGGGGTGGGGATGGAGTAGGGCGGTAAACCTGTACCATGGAATTCGCCCTATATACAAGCGTGGTTTAAATGTTAATTTACAGAAGTAAATATATTCACCTCTGTTCACAGAAGAATTTGTACATAAACCGGTCTCCAAACTGACAGAAGTTTATCCAACCACTGCATATTTACGCGTTAAATATGTGATGCAATTCCGACTCAAAATGAAATTTGTTTTAATAGTCTGTAGTCTACTGCGTTACAAGTCAAGTACTGCAAATATCCGGTCACAAATGCATTACAGTAAATACGGGAATTTCTGCATCCAGTAAACGTTCTTTCAAATCAATATTGCAACTGTGTAATGTTTAGTTGTGAAAGTGACATGTTAGGTTACGTAAACATGGATCGTCTACTGCATTCTAGCGGGTGCTGTATCAAACAATGCGACATCACGCGCATTGGACATTCTGTGTTGAAAAATGATTTTTTCTGTGTAAAATGTCCTGTTTATTCGGAAGGAGGCCTGTTCTTTGACTTATAGTTTGTAAGAAAAGTATAATCTACTTTTCAACGTTAATACTAGTTCAACTTTGTTTGGGACTATGAGTTGATATATGCCGCTACTTTCTGTACCTCGAGAAGAAATATATCCGGTATTCAGGCACAACAAGCAAAGTTTTGTTTTTATTGTACAGGAAAATTACTCGTAAATTGAACCCTATTGGATTAAACTCACTTTTTAGGCTACACCCACCTCGACCCATCCTGTCCTCCATCTCAGCAAGTGTGATTGGTTGTGGTCATATATATTTGAGTGTCTCACAGCATGGTGGGAAATCTTGTATCTTCATATGGAAACATATTAAGATATATTTTTCACATGTAACAATATATAAATATAACAAAATGTGAAAATTACTTCCCCACTAATTTTCTACATCATATTTAAGTATAGTGTGTGTGTGTGTGTGTGTGTGTGTGTGTGTGTGTGCACTCAAGGGTCCAAAATGTATTAAACTTACAACGCCGCATAGAAAGGAACCTCATAGTTCAGTATTATTTTAGTAGACCTGGGACGGCAGTTTATACGAAAACTCTACCTTCCAGTTTACGAGTTATTAAAAAGCGTTGACATTGTGGGAAAATTGTTTATTTGAAATTTGTTTATTTGAAATAACATTTTCATTCTGCTTCAGTTTACCACTCATTTTGGGTTAAAATTATTTTATTATGTTCAATAAAATGTAAGAACATACATAAGTTTATTTTTGCAGATAGTTTGTGTATCCTCTCTCTCTCTCTCGGGGTATGACGCCAACTCGGAGTCTAAAAATAAAGCATCACCATCGACTGTTAAATTATTTGGATTGAATATAACATGTCAAACACACCAATACTATTGACATTATTGCTTTCATTATTTTATGTTTATGTAATATGTAACCATTTGATCTCATGCTATGAAATAATTATACACACGTTCAACAGGCAAAGGTTTTGACTGCTGCATTGGTCGTAATTTCCCAGTTTTTATTAAACCTGTCGTGAGTCTCTTAATGGTTGAATTAGTCACTGATGATTAATATCCAATATCTTCAAATGAATTCGAAATGGACCCTGAGGTTGTACAAAAAGGTGATTCCGGTCTTTCTCAAGTAACTGTCTACCAGCGCTAAAAGTCTACTGTATGGCCAATATGCGTTTACTCTCGAATTCAACACGTCTGGTTCTACGGAGCAAGACGTATATTGATATAATATTTTTTTTCATCATTGTTGATATAGCCACGCTATGAAGGGTCTGTTGTGCTTAACGTTCCTTAAAATCCGGGAACGTTTTTAACCTAGCGCTCTATAAACAATCCACCTGTATATCTGTCACTGGTTCTTTAATACTTGGTTGACATCAAGTTGGTTACTTATTCCTTATTCCTTATTCCCTATTGAATAAGGAATAAGTAACCAGTTACGTATTCAATAAGGCATAAGTAACCAGTTATTTATCTATTCCTTACTGAATCGGTAACTTATTCCTTAGTCAATCGGGAATAAGGAATAAGTAACTAACCTGATGTCAATCTGCTACAATTCTCCATCTGGAAAAAGGCAAGCGAATTGACTACTTGATTAACATGTTCAACAATTTCTGATACCACTAACGTCCCTCCGACTTTTACGCGATAATCGTTGCATTAGCTCTTTGTTTCGCGAAATCGTTGCATTAGCTCTTTGTTTCTGCACTAAATCTAAAAGTTTAGAATTAATACAAATTGTGGATTCAAGTAATGCTTTTTAATATCGCAGTCTTTCTGCTCAAAAACATCTACTCCGCAAGTCACTGGCTCCCCAAACAGCTTATTGTAATTTGGTAGCTCAGTGGTCATGATGGATACGAAATAATTGACACTGTGTTGTCTCCATGCACTTTCTGTCACTATAACATCAATTCGCAAGATGACGTCATCCTGAATAAATGGTTTGCCTGCCAATTTTGTTTGCCTGACAAGAATGCTCCTGACAGCGTACTTCTTCTGTCCATGACCTTCAAGTGAATAACTTTAGCCATTGCGTCCAACTCCATGCAGGAATAGTCCTTATTATATACTCCTTTTTAGCTCCGTTAACTTTACATTATCAGAATCGTGCAATATTTTACGATATTGCACGCACGTGTGCCTAAAGGAACTATTTTGTAACCAAACCATGTACACTCATGTAGTGGACTTTAGGTTTCAGTTTATTAGATTTGTTTGTGGATGAACTAAAACAGCTGTTTCGTGTATTTGAAAGTAAAGATGATAAATTGATGTGGACGAGTTTACTGAGTCACAAATGAAATTTTAAAACAAGCAACGAATGAACGAGATATTCACAATGTCCACAACAAACGTCAGAGACACAGTATTGGAAAATAACATTCTGATCATTCAACGTGAGAGACGCAGTATTGAAAATACCATTCTGATCATTTAAACAGTTATTTAGGTTAAATGTTCCTAACATTTCGTTAATGGAATTGTTCAGACTATGAACAGTGATCTCTGGAGGATATAAAAATAGCATAGAAAAGCATACAGAGGGCAAGGGCTATTGCACATCTGTTAGATACGTACCATTTTCAATGTGAAAGTACTAAAGTGGTGGGGAAAAAAGGAAATGAAGGTCTTGTTAGAAAAGTAAGAGCCTCAGAGCTAATAAGAGAAGACGACGAAGAATTCTTATTTCCGTTGGGTGAATGTATTGTGATACACCAGACGCTTTGCGATTTTCGGAGTTAACTTTGTTGATAAAATGTTTCGGATATAAGTTAGCGATAGACGCCATGGTACCAAGTACAGGTCATAACATAACTGGCGAAGCATGCAAGTGACTACGCATAAATATATCTTCTTTAGCTGGTAATAAGAATGGCAAAAATATACTTACATTTTTGCGTCTCGATTTCCTCCAGACACATGTATTTTGTGTGGAATTGAAACAAGTAATAAATCCAGCGGAACTGAGTAGAATCAACAAAAATAACAAAATCTGTTCATTCCAGACCAACTGGAAAAGATGTTGCAATGCGCATTCATTCACAATACGACTCTAAATTTCAAGTTTAAATAGACAAAAGGCGGCAATTTTTTTTTAAATGTTTTGTCGAGCACGCGACTTAGTTCAAATTTGGATGGGCGGAATTATGTGCGCATTAATATTGTTGTTGTGTACTGATGAATCTGCACTTGCGTATTTATTTTGAAAAAACGGCATAAATTCAATTACTTTGTTTCTTGAAGTGTATTTTTGTTTATATAATTAAGCCTTAGGTATAAATATATAATAAAAAGGTTACTGCAAGGTCGTGCAGTAATCCATCCGAAAAACACTCGTTCATATTTGCCCATACAAATGCAGTAAATTATAAATATTGTTTATAAATGCTACCGTCCTCACATCGTCTGATACACTTGCACGCAGTTTGTTTTGTAGTATTTTTCCAAAAGATTTCAGTCCGACGAACACTGCTAACGAATCTGTAGTTGGAATGTTTGTATGACAGTTGTTTGCTCAAAACCTTGTGTTTTGTGTCCTTGAATCCATCCTCCCAATACAATCTTTGATTAATCTGTGATTGATTGACAGTGTATCATTCTACTTAAAACAAACAAATCATTCCACTGACTTAAAAAGTTAGACAACCAATTCAAGTCATTTGATATATACGAATGACAAACATTTAATTCCATGCCGACCTTGTGCTTAAAAGCCCATATAGATACCGCAACAAAAAGTTAGCTAATAAAACACTTGCACTTCGATACATAGTCCACCTGTCTTTGTCAATGTCAAACATAACCTTTCTCAATACCTGATCTTATGACTATGTGGTATTAAAATAAGTAACAGAAGGAAAGTGAAACCAACAAACAATTTATTTCCCTAGTATACAAAGTGAACCTTTAAAAGAAACTTACAGTATTGTGAATTAAATTCCAAATAATCCTAAATCTTCTATCACAAGTCCAAAGTATAGTATGTCATGAATGAGTTGCAAAAAGTCTTGAATGTCTTGCTGTACCCACAATGATTTCACCCTGAATGTCTTTGAATGAGTCCTCAATAATCCCAAATTAGGGTTTTGTCGAAAGTGTCAATGAGAACTAAGTAATTCCAATAAATAATTTAAATAAAAAAAGTCTTCTCAAAGTATATATAAAACAAATATAAGTGATTTCCTGATCATAAAACAGTAATGAATAATTGTTTACCAAATCCTATATATGTTAATTTCACTTCACCTAGGACACAAGAAAATGTCCTGGGGAAAATTCCAGGTCTTGAACTCAAATGCAATGAAACATCTTAGTTACTTGTTTAATTCATGACAAAAATCAGGTGTGGATTACCCTCAGACACGGACAAAATTTAAGCACACAATTCAGATATACGTAACACCGTCTATTATCTTACTTTGATTTGTGACTTTGTCTTTTGTGATTCTGATAAAGGTACATCACCTCTATTTTCAAATATACAGTTAAATGTTTTACACAACTCTGGCTTTAATTATTATTTCTGATAGTCTATAGTCTAACTTAAACCCTCCAATCATTGTAAAAGTGTCTTTTTGCGATTCTGTCAAATTCCTTGGCGCGCACAGTACAAAATCCATCATATACAATTCTACACAGAATCATATAGACCGTAAATATACACTGATCGGTTTTAACACTTTTGTTCAGGAAACATCGGCCACAACAATTCCCAAATAGCGATTTCATCGAAAATATAGGAATCATACATAAAATCAAATAAATACCTATGTTCTGGGTGAAGTGGAAAATGATGAATCTGTCTTTCAAAACTACTGTCAAACTATAATCCTTTTAACGAAATGCTTGATTACACTATTAATGATGACGTATTAAAATCTTGGAAAAAGGCAAGCTGAACACAATTGTCTTTAACTCCGTAACTAATGTAAGAGATCCATTTTTGAGCATATATAAAAGCACAAAAACGAAATGGATTTTAATATGTCCTTTCAAAGGTAAATCACATTTTTGTTTCTTTTCAATTAGGCTTTCAAGACAACAGTTATATTTTTCTTCAAACCTATAAACATTGACTTGGAAACTTTGCTCAATTTGTCAACCATTTGAAACTTACGAAGACGAACATGTGTCGTTATACTGATTAATTCTCTTCGCACTGGATTACGTATTTCAACTAATTATCGCTACGACTAATCACTAGCCTTCTTACTCTTTCTGTTGACTTCTTGAAAAGATCTAAATCTAGTAATCTCAAACAACAAAAAGTCTTTCTTTTCATTTGTATTGTTCTCTAAAGAAGTTGCCAGCTTACCCGTATATAGTATGAGTTCTGCCAATACTTAACTCTGCAGCAATTCTTATATTCTTCAAGCAATGACTGTCAGATCCCGAGTTATTCTAGGAAGTGATGTAAATAATTCAGTAGTAATA